>QQSS02178430.1:0-30575 GCA_003687565.2 Craspedacusta sowerbii
TATCTATCTATCTATCTTTCTATCTATCTATCTATCTATCTATCTATCTATCTATCTATCTATCTATCTATCTACCTACCTATATATATATATGTTTAAGAATATATATATGTTTATTGCTTAAGAAGACCGCCCGCCCGTAATGGCACTGTCTGCACGTGATCTTTGGGTTTCGACGGAGTTAAGTCTAGGTAGCAGTCTAGAACCTCATAAGCTTTCTTATTAGTACGTTAGTGTGCATCAACTGGTGTAAGAGCTTCTTTCTTTCCCTGAATCCGTTTGAGTTTGATGAATCTGGCGTATTTTTTTACTTTTTTCGCATTATAACCTGTTCCTGCTACGTAACTTCAAACACTGGAGCATTTTCTGTGACGCATCCATGAGTTATCCCTCTGTGCTAGCTTTTGCACGTCGTCAACGTCTGGTTGCTCGCCCTGTTTTGCAGTGAGGTTGCCTGTTGTTTGGTGCTCGTCTTTCTTATCAGCTGCCGAATCGAGCAGTTCCTTGTAGGACGCGTCTCCTTGTACTCTCGCCGTGGATGTGCAACTTACGTCGGGTTGCCCCTCATTCAATTACACAGACTCTAACATGTCTCATTGTAGCGTTCTGTTTTATTTAAGTTAATGCTTGTGAGTCTTTGTGAGCAGAATTTACTTCGTTAGAGCTTGTGTCATCTGCTAGTGAATCACGTGCTTTCTTTTTCATTTTCCGGTGTCCGCTTGTAGCTTTCTGCAGGAGTCTTTGCAGAAGAAGCACAGTACACAGGAATACGTCATTCCCATCCTATGCAATGCTTGTGAGTCCCTATTGTTGCTTGAAATGCGTTGCTATTTGGTGGATTATTAGCTTCCATGGTAGCCTACCATTGTATAGACTGCGGTCGAACAAAGTATCTTACTCGGATTATAAGATTTATGTGATTAATTAAAAAATAATTTTAAAATGTAGATGGTTTCTGCAGTAGCAGAACTTTACTTTACTCATGTAAGTGCCACAACGTAAATATTGGGTATGCGGTGTACGACGTCCTCAAGTAGTAGCGCTTATGACGATGTATACGCAATAACCCCTCTCAGTGTTCCCACCCAGTGAAATTCGAAATCAATACTGTATGATAACTTTTGTTTTGGTACGTTTATCTTCAGCTTATTTACTATATGTTAGATTTTTTGTGAAAGTGGTGATATTTCAGTGCGTGTTTTGGAAGCATGTTCATCCGGTGTTAGTCCTATCCTCCATCAGCGTTGCGTATTGCACCAGCTCGAAAATTGTTGTATTGCATCACCGTGTTTATTCCAAGTAAAGCTATTAAGGGTTTGTGGACGCTTTGACATCCAACACAAATCGATCAATTTCAGTGTGACTGTATTTTTGATGTATTAAAAGCATTCTTGTTTGCTGTAGATAGCACGAATCCCGACAGTTTTGCTCAACCCATAAAAGAACTTGTTGACAAAATCTACGGAACGAATATGCAGACCACGAAACTTCCTGGGTCGCCTTCCAGCTTGGCGGCCGGGGCAACCGAGCCGATACAAATGAAAATGCTTGACTGTTTGACTGTGCATGCCAAAATGAGGTTGGTCAAACTGTGATAGAGGTCTTCTTTTATATGCGATTCTTATATTCGATTCTTGTATTCGATTGTTATATTCGATATTTAGGAATGTTGCTTTCTCGTGAAATTTGCGATTCTTCTGATTCTCCCGTTGATGATATTGCTTTCTTTGTTTTATATATTAGCCTTATCCACAGTATCGTTACGAGAATCGTTCGCGTAGCTACCGATACGAAGTCGCAACTGGCGCTCGCTCCGGCTTTGATCGAAACATACAGCCGACTGCTCGTCTATATGGAGATCGAGCTTCTTGGAATCAAGAGCTTCATAAGTAAGTTCGCTTCATGATTCGCATTGAGTGCGTGGAGGTGGATGCTTGCCCAAGTGCCTATGCTTGCCCACTGTTAGTTGCAGTGGGAAAATTCGCTGGTCATAATCGGACAGTAGAATGTTTTATTCGGAGTATACTCGTGAATTTCAAAGAAATATGATACCTGAATTGCATATTTCTGTACGGAGATCTTTTCGGCTGCAGGATGTATTTTATGTCGGTTGAGGTTTCGGCGACGAGGCTTTACGAGACGAGAATACAGATCATGTTGTGGACGGAGTCCCGATAATTTTCTGTGTTTCCCATTTAGGTCAGTTGCTGCCGACCGTGTTTAAGAGTCAAGCTTGGGGCATCTTGCATACGTTGCTGGAGATGTTCTGCTATCGGCTGCATCATATTCAGCCTCAATATCGTGCAACTCTCCTGCAGCACTTGCATTCTGTGGCCACAGTGGCTCTTACGGACAAGACCCAGTTGCACCTCTGGTACGTTGACGTCATCCTCCACGTCTTTATGCTTGCGTTGAAAGATACGTGCGGTTTGCTTAAGATGGCGGGCTTTCCTTGCTTAGTGTGAAGTAAATATTTTGTTTTAAGCAGTGGAGGCTGCTTGTTTATCTTATGGTCATATATATCGTGTTCTCATTCGGGTAAGTCTTCTAGATTTTTTGCTTTTCTTGAGGTTTGTTTTATTGACATCAATTATCATGCTTTGTTTTCATGTTTAGCTTTCTTTGTTTCTCGGGTAGTATTTCGTAACTGGCTTGCGACAAGTGATAGACTTGTATCTTGGAGTTTTTGTATCAATTGAGTACCTTTTTTTCTTTACAGTTTGCAAAACACTGCGTTGCGTCTCATCCCTGGATTTGGAAGTTTGGATCTCCAGCTGCAGCTTTCCACTGCGCGTATTCATGTGGACCCGAAGCAGGTGCTCACGGAACTCTAACGCGTCCATTTATTTCTTCTTTTTCTCTCCTTCTCATATCTGTTCATATATATGTTGTGATTTGAGGCACATAAGGAAATCTTATTTTTACTACATTTTCTTCATTTAAATCCTAGATGCTGTCGAAAGACTGCGAGGAGTTGAACAAGGTCTTGATATTAACCATAGCAAGAGCTATGCATATTACTGGTTAGCCACGATTTTCTACCTTCATGTTTTGCTCTTAATTGTTGCACGCCATATCCTTATGTTTGTCACCTATTCCTGTTTCCTGCTCCTTCCGTTTCAGCAAGTTCGGATCCGGTTTTTTGACGTCTTTTTGATTTTGCTATCTCATTTGAAATGCCACGGTCAGCCAGGAATTTCATACTGCAGATTGATGAAGCAGAAGGAATGGAGGAGTGCAGTTAAGCGGCAATAGTTGGTTTATCTGCTGTGTCGCACTATGGCAAGAGCGCAGAAGCGCAATGGCGCATTCAAACTCCATGTATAAATGTCCCGATGCCATTCCAATGCGACGAAACGCGAAATTTGCAAGAATTAAAGTATTTGACGGGATTGTCTATGTCGGTTGGTCAGTACAAAGACTTCACACAACTTTGAGATGGAGACAGTTGACGATGGAAACAGTTGACGATGGAATTCGGGTGCTCTTCGATAGTGAGCACAGCGTTCATGGAAATCGTTCATCCTTTTTAGTTGTTGGTATCGAAATGCGTAGTTCTTGTTTCTTATCGAGCCTTTGTAGGCGTCTGGTAGTATTTGTTCGTATTTGTGTTCTTGTGCTCTTGGGATCTTGTGTTTGTGTTCTGTGACTCGATGTGGCTTGGATCTATTGAGCGTTGATATATTTTAACTATATGGAAGGGTGCTCGTGGGTTGTTTATCATGGCTGTGCGCGTACTTGTTGAACCCTGGGTTTTCCGTTGCTTAGGCGCAGAGGCTCTGCCCTTTGGTTGGTGCGAGGGAATCCTCAAGGAGGCGTGTGCGATCACTCCGCACTGGTAGGTTGCAGAACGCTGCCCGTTTTGTTGCTAAGCCATCGTCATGAGCTTTCTTCCGTGATTTTTTACGGCGCTTCCTAATCAAAAAACGTTTCGGGTTCAATAGCTGTGGAAGGTATTGTAAGTTATCTCTATTTTGCTTTTGTTAATATTTTTATAAAAATCAGTATTTTTAGAGGACCTTGTTGGTCGTCTGCTGGCATCGCGGTTGTGTTTATCCCGTTTTGCTATGTAACCAGAGGTTGCTATTCGCCTTTCCGGTAATTTCGATACTTCCGGCCAATGTTTTAGCAGATTGGCTTGCAAAGATGTGGTGTTGTATGTTTTCTCCAGCATGCAGCCTGTGCCTGATTGCAGAAAGCGCCTTTCTTTGTCTTTCTTTCCAGCTGGTCGTCGGCCACACTGCAGAGCTTTCCGAAGGCGCTGCAGATCTTTTACGCTCAAAACACGTTTGCTCCTGAGCCTGGGAAGGTGATGCTGCTTCGAGTGGAGAAGCACGTTAAAAAGCTCAAAAGTACGTGTCTGCTCTTTTTTATACCTTTGATCTTGTCGCTAGCTCTTGCTCCTCTAGTTACTTGTATTTCGCTCAAATCATTTCTTCAAATCTCAGTCTTACTTGGACTTGGATTCCCTTGGACGTCTGTTTATTTGTTCTTTAATCGCGAATTCGAGAGAGCGACAGGCTTGGATTTTATTGCAGCTCTGACAAGCGACGAGGAAAAGCTAGCGTACTGCACAAGCGTCGAATTCGGTGTCGCCGATGTGTTTTTATGGTATGTTTGTTCTCTACAAACGCGTGGAAGCGTGTGAGTGATTGTGTTTTTCCAGTGTTTATTCTTATTGGCTTGTTTTTAGATTTGCATTTTGTTGCCTTTTGATTTGCTTTTTTGCGGTTTGCTTTTGGGATTGTTGTTTTTGTTATTGTGTACGTTATTGATTTCTGTAATGCGACTAATGTTTTGGTAGTTATCGTTGTTGTTGCTGATATTGTTCTTTTGTTGCTGTAATTGGTGTCCTTGTGGTTATTGTTGATGTTTTCCTGTTTTTATGGTTCTTGGTACTGCTGTTTTTCAAAGAAAGTGTGTGAGTGGTCGCTATAACTTTTCTTATTTTGTGAATGCTTGTTGTTCTTGATGATGAATGTCGGGGTGAGTGAGTGTAACTGTTTTTGTTAACTGATTTCGCTGTTGCTAGTATGTTTTATAGAATTGTTCATATTGTTGTGATATCTGCTAAACCTTGATTTGTTATTTCTGAGATGTCATTAGTGTCGTTATTCCTGTGGTTTCTGATGGTCTTGTTGTTCTCCTCGTCATGAATGTTGTTGTTTGGCGGTGTTGTTGTTGTTGTTGTTGTTGTTGTTGTTGTTGTTGTTGTTCTTGTGGAAGTTCTTCATGCTGCTGCTGCTGTTGTTGTTCTTACTGTCGTTGTTATTGCTCAAGAAGGATTGCTAGTTGCTTGCTGCTCTTTTATAAGTATCTTATGGAAGACGCTGCAAGAAAGAAATACAGTGCCTGCCTTTTGCTATCAGTGAGTAGAAATTTCGGTGTAGTTGTTGGAGGGTCTTAAGAATCACTTTTCAGAATCGCGATTCAATAGCCATTCAAATACAGCAGTGTCATGTCGAGGAGATTCTTCTGTGAAGTGCCTTGCGTTTAGTCCAATACTGACATATGTAATTTCATTCGGCCGTGTTCTGTTTTGCTCGCCAGTGCGAAATTGCGATTTTTCAGGATAATTCTACCATACTTGAGCACCACTTTACTGTTTATGCGGACCCACTTTTAGCCGATTAGTAATTATTTCTATGAATTCTCGACAAGCTATTCTAAAAATATTGAACCGTCAGGTTGATAAGGCTAGGCCGTTGTGGTTGCCATCTTTGTACCCTGGGCTCTGACTGATGAGGGGGACTTCGTATCCTATGCGCGTTTGAAGCCGTGGAGTTGTGTGCAGATGCTTCTAAGATTGCTAGCGAATGTCAGTTTTTGCATTTTTCGTTGCAGCGTATTAATGAAGTTGGGAGCGAGATCTCTGTCGAACTACTTGAAGATTTTTGCCGACTTTCTTGTGCATGAGTTTCGGTTAAACGGAACTGATCCACCGGCGTCGAAGGTTTGTGGGATGTCTGTCATGGATCGTCATTTCTAATTTCTCTGCGCTTGCCGTTGGTGACCTGTGCGCAAGTTTCGACATAGCAAATACATGTCACTGTAGTTTCAATAGGTATAAATTTGGTCATTAGAGTGAAGAGTCTAACAGAATTTGATTATGATCGCATGAGGAAGTAAAGGTTAGATAACAATTATGCCGATGATCATGTCACGGCGACTTATCCACGAGTCAACCCTTTTAAAGGAACCACGATCAATTCTTGGCGCTCTATCTCAGCGGTTCGTGCAGTTCGATATTATGCTTTAAAAGAACGTTCGCAATTACTATCAACACTATCACTTAAGAAGTTTGACCTATCATCATAATATGTTTAATATCTTCTCTGTTCTCTTGCATTTTGCGCGGGATGGGTTTCTGATATTCCCAGCAATCTCGTTGACCCTTTGCGCCGGGAAAGGCATATCGCCATTCTAAATCGAGCTTCTGTGCCACAGCCAGTCGCTGTTCGTTTGCAGGCATGCGTCACTGCTGATTGTCGGGTGTAGTTTGCCAGTCTGTTTTTTTTTTGCCATGGTGCTTTGCTGCATACACTCGCTCTCTTCTCTCTTCCCCAGCTTCTCAGTGGCCGCTCCCGGTCTATTGTGGTCAAGTTTTCCGATAAGTGGGTTCCTTCGAATAGCATCCTGTCTTTATGTATTTTGTCGTGGGGAGCCGCTTTCAACTGTGAGAATCTGTCACGGAACGCTCATAGTAGCCGGGGTATTTTGCACCCAGAGCATTCTGGTTATGGCTTTCTGGTTTTGATTTTGCTAACTAGCTTGTAGGATTAACGCGTGATAGAAATATCTGGCAATGCCTGAGATATTTTCAAATTCAATTACTACCTGATCTTATTGTAGGTTGGTGCTTAGGTTTGTAACTTCAGTGATATTTGTTTACGTATTTTACACTCCCTGTTTCCCTATAGCGTTTCCAGTTGCTCAATGACATGATTTGGAAATACGAAATCTTCACGTTAGATAGACTGATCTTAGCTTTGGTGAGTGCAGTGGATTGTTTAAATTAGTTTTTTTGAATGAGATCGTCCAAATTCACTTCCCAGCTTCTTTGTAATCTTTAACTGCTTTACGATGTTCAGTTAGCTTGTTCGTCCGCGAGGCTTTTGGAGTCTATTCAATCCCGGATTCCATACATTGCAACGTTCGATGCCAGTCGAGCTAGAAGTCGTTCATCTACGCGGCTGTCTGCTAGCAGTGCCGGTTAGTGATCGTGCGACCAGCTGCGAATGTGACGCCACCGTACATTCGGCGACGGTCTTGCGCAGGACACTCGGTCGATGAATAAGTGGGCCTATGTTGGCGAAACTCTTACCGTACACCGGTTTTCACCTCCCACAGATCAGTTAGGTGACCGTACACAAGGGCTGTTTACACCTTCCAAATTTCAAATGTATGTGCGAGCGTTGCTGGCCTGAATTGTGTCTGCGCTCAGCAATCCTTCTAGAGCTGTACCGCGCCTGTACCTCACCGATGGCATGCTGCCTCACTTCGACCATCTCGTGTGTGTGACCACCCTGACTCCACTTGTTCACCTCCATCGCCGAGCGCTAGTGACGCAAACCGTTTATGAAATTCCAGCGCAACACGATCTTGGGTTGCGGTTTCCTTTGTTCGGACATTGTCAAAGTGGAGCGGGAGCTTCAACCCAACCCTCCGCTAAAGTTTTCTCGCTTAATGCACGTAACCAGGTGATGATCCAAAGCGACGTCTGCGCCCCTGACCACTCTTACATCTGTGACGGATAGCCGTAGACGTCTAGGGATGAGAAACTGATCTAACTGCCTCGACCGGTCTTCGAGATGGTCTTCTGAATGCTCCGATGGGGAAATACGGTGTGGTTGGAAAATCGAATCTGGCCGGGTTGTATGATTTGTTCGCTTTGGTCAAACTTCGACTTTTCTTCTGTGACCATTCTAAATCATCACGTGCCTTCAGCGTATCCCATTGCTCATTTGCGTTCATCATGAATCCGTATTGTTCCTGCTTTTCACTTATTCGACGCTGTCATTTCTATCCATTTATCGCATGTGTTTATCGAATTGATCATTTCTAATCTGGAGGTGAGCTGAGTTTTGTAACCTTGCTTTTTGCTTGTTTCTTTTCAGGCTCTGCGCAGTCACGAGGACAAGGACTGTCAGCTTTGTTTTTACATCATCAAAGTTCTCCTCCTCAACTCTACGGAGTTCAAAGCCCGTGTTAAAAAATTTGTCTCTGAGGTATATTATTAGTTTTATTCTTTGCCTTGAAGATTTGCCCCATCAAGGGTCCTTATTTTGTCTGAGGTATATCTTATTTTTGTTCTGCAATTAGGTTTCATCCTCTAGTTAATGATCATTGTGGTTCGCAAGTGTCACTCGTGATAGTTTACGTTCTTGCCATCAAAAATTTCAGTGGTCAGAGTTGGTTTGACACCTTAGGCTAGAAGTCAGTCAGGTCCGATGAAACGGTCTTCATCTTGATTTTCAGAACTCCGCTCAGCATTGGAACCAGACTGATTGGCATCAAAAGCATATCGCCTACCATGAGGTCAGGCGCCGTCTGTTTGTTGATGCGTCAGCGGAGTTTTGGCATTGATCAAACTATATGTAATATCTTTCAGCGAAGCGATGTATATTTGTTTTAACTGGTACCTGCTCGTAGCCGTTGAGTGCTCTTGCTCCGCGAGCTAGCTGCTAGTGACTGCCGGTCCCAAGTCCGGATGAATGAGTAGGTTTTGAGACCTCCACAAGCAGGCTGTAATATCCCTGCTGTGTCTTTATGACCCAACTGGCCATGCAGCACCAACAGTGGCCTTAGTGCTTTTTACGCCCTAATCGTTGCTAGGAAAATGAAGAAGAAACATAGCTACTGATTCCTTCTAGAAATTTCCGGAGCGCTTCTACTACGAAGGGATCCTGGAGGCCAACAACATTCTTCTTCAGTCACCTGAATATCTTCCAACGTACTTCGGCAATGTCTGTCTACGTTTCATCCCGGTAAGTTTAGGTCGAACTTAGGCATCGGCTCTGTTCACGTGAGGTTTAAAATTTCCAGCTCCTTAGTCAGTTTGAGATTGCGTGTGATCAGACATGGGTTTTACTCATGTGTGTCTGCATGTATGTTTATGTGATGTTAGTTTGTGTGTATTTGCTTAATTGTGTGTGCACCATTTTACGGGTGCCTGTGCAACATTTTAATGCTCTTTTTTTTCGGATAAGGTAGTGTGAGTATTATTTGCTTGCCGACATAGTTGACTGCAATTGTTTCTACATGCCCGGGTGTCCATGCTAACCTTGTCGTAGGTACTTGACATCTTAATTCATCGTCTACTCGAATTACCATCTTCCTCCGGCTCTGGCTTTACAGAAATGCTGCTAAAAGAATTCGGAATGCTGTATAAATTTCACGGTATGCTCGAGGGTTTACATCGCATGTCTTCGAGGAAGTGGTGTGGGAACTTTTCTTCTCATCGATGAAGCGAATTTCGTAGCTTAAAAAGCGTATCATGTAAGGTTGGTATTGCTGTAAGTAAGACACCGAGTCTCACCCGCTTGCATGCGTTGGGGCTAGTCATAGCAGGCTTATATATTATGAGACTAATTATGGTTCTGACCCTATTCTGGACTTTGCTTGCTGGATCTTACGATTTTGGATCGGGAAGTTTTCAAATGTCTTTCTTGTCCCGCTTTTGGATCTAATTATTATAAAAATTCACAGTTTATTTTGTATCTGCCATAAAGAAATATGCATATCACAGTAGTGGCTCCGCGTTTAGCATTGAAATGCTACTTTCTGCATCGACCAGTCACCGCGCTCTCATAATTTATTGCGCTGATATAGCTAGAGATGCTTTCATGTTTTGTCATGGTATTATTGCGTAAGGCATTACCCACTTTGCATATGCCTTTAATTTGCATGTATGAAGCTCTTCTGGAGCTCTCTCTACTTGATCGTACAAAAATATGCGATCATATTAAGATTGATTTCTTACGCACGCATGCAACGCTGTTGTAGATCGACCTATCACCTTCCTGTACAACACACTTCATTACTACGAATCGCGGTTTCGGGACAGCTACATACTAAAGCAGAAGCTAGTGGCAGCTGTGGTGAACTCTCAAGCTGACAATCATCCGCGCGGATGGTGCGCCTAATACTAACGATGTCCCATTTGCCGTTATTGTTGTTGTTGTTGTTGTTGTTGTTGTTGTTGTTGTTGTTGTTGTTATACTGTTGTTGTTGTTGTTATTTGTAGCGTCATTGTCGAACTTGTCGTGAGATTTGCCGAGCACACCCGTCATTTCGCTGCTCCTAGTGGTGCGGCTTCACATTTGTTTATGAGTGAGGTGGTCTGGCCAACGACAACCAGACTTAATACTGGCTCTTGGTCGTTTTATTTTCCGATTTTTGGAAATGCGATTTTAACCGATTAAACCAAAGGTACCATGTGTCGGCCTTGGACAATCACTTCTTTGTGTCTTTGATACTTGAGATTATATGTATTACAACCTCATAGGGCATGTACGGATGAGATGATGGAGTTTCTGAGTGGTGGTAACGATAAATGGCAACCAAGTTATGGTTACTTCGTGAAAATGCTTACAAGGTTTATTGATAGTATCCTTTTCTGTGAAGGTTCGTTGGCTTCCTCGTATTTCTCCATTTCTGGCACTTGTCTGCTTCCGTGATTTAGTGGGGTCCATGAGAAATGTCCGCAAAGACTTTCTGAGCCGCATTTCCCGTTCTTGTACCATCTCGACTTCTTCACTTGGTCTCGACGTCTGCTCTCATTTCGCCCTTAACTATTTGGTATAGCAATGGAGAATAAGGTCCCTGCGCCTTTCCCGCTGTGCGATTGGCGGTTTAATGAGTTTTCCAATCCTGCTGCACACGCCATTCATGTCACGTGTGTTGAACTGTTGGCGCTTCCCCTTTCCGGTCAGCAGGTCGGAGAAGCTCTCGTTGATGTGATATGTGCCAGGTCAGTGGTTGGTTTCTATGTGTTTGCTCCTAATTTCTTTACATCTGAGTTTGTAGGAATCTGTTTTCCATGGCATTAGGTTATGGAAATTGTTTTAATTTGACCTGCGTCTCTGCAGGATTTTGACATGTTACTTTGCTATTACCTAAAAGTGTTTTGCTTAAGTAATAGGGCGTCCGCCTTAATTTTTTTTTCCTTCTGTGTTTAAGTAATAGAGCGTCCAGTGGAAGCATTCGTCAAAACGTCATGGCATGGGTGAATGCTCTGGGTTTGATTTTCACATCACTGCCAGTAAGATCTTTAGTTTTCTTCTGGCTTGCTTGTAGAATTTTCGTCCTGATTAAATGTAGCCTGTATATGAAAGTCGTCCTTAGAATGTAGATGCGAGCAATGCATGGGCTAATTTTCGTCTGATAATGTACTCTTGACTTGAATCTTGCTATCTGGTAATCGGGAAACGTTATGTTTTTAAGGGATGTTTTCATAAATTTTAGTGAACGCGTCAGTTTCGGATATGCTTTCGTTGCTGCCTGTTTGCGAGTAAATTGCAAATAAGTTAAATCACTTTGTTAGCTTTCCTGGTTCTTTGCCTATTGATTTGCGATCTGTTATTTTCTCGTAGGAGCCATATCTACGAGTGGTAAACCAGAAGGTTTGTTACGTTTTGGAGCATCACCTGTCGAAGATCATATACACGACTATGTCATCCCTGCCTTCATTCTTCAACTTTCAACGCAGTCACGCGATGACGTGCGAGGTGCATGCTGACTATATCTTGGCAGTGTTTCACTCTACCTGGCTCCATGCCAGTACCGGACAGTTCACGCTACTACCTCAGTGAGTTACTTGCTCTGTCGTCTTCCTAATTTAAAATAAAATATACGGTCAATTTGCAATGTTGCGTCTTACAAAATACCAGTTTCTTAGTCACTTAAGACAAGCGATGAAGTGCACTACTTGTTGTTGATGTTGTTGATCGCCTGCTTATTGACGTGATTTTATGAGACTGCCCTCTCTATTGGATTCTCTCTCTCTCTCTCTCTCTCTCTCTCTCTCTCTCTCTCTCTCTCCCCTCTCTCCCCCTCTAACCCCGCCTCTCTCTCATTTTGGTCGATGGGTCTTATGGACCTATCGTCATTAAACCCCCTTGTGAACGAGAGCATGAGTGCGTGGTTCGGAGAACATGATTTGTTACTACTTCAACCTGTGTTATTATTGAAATGTGAGGATAGCTTTCTGCTGGATGCGTGAGATCAGTTCCTCTCTTTGCAGGTTTCTGAGGGAGCAGGTGAAGCCTCTCGTGGTGAACGAGGCGCAGTTGCTTTACGTATTCACTCTCTTCGGTCCGTTTCTTCAGCGCTTTCAGCAGGAGAGGACCAGGTGGATGTTCGATGTAAGTTAAGGAGTTTATTGAATTGATCAGTGACCTGCTTTCGATGGTGCAATCCATCGATAAGCGCGAAGCGTCTTTTTTGTATTTCTCAATGTTATTTATTTTTAACGTTGCATTTTCGTTATTTTTTAGCCGCTTACTCAAAATTACAAAGCGACCCTAATTTGCAACTTTATCCTTTAACTGTGAGGTTGTCAGTTGTCTTCTACTGAGCCATTACTGGAAATTGTGAAATGGCTGTTATTACAGAAGTTTGAAGAAGTGCCAACTTGAAGCATGCGAAGTAGTCGGCGACTACAAGCTAACTTGTGCGTTGTGTTTCTTACCTCAGGGGCAAGAGTAATTCTACTCAAAGTGTGTTAATCTTTCCATATATTTTCCGTTTCTTTATTTGTTCAGGTGTGCGCCGAGTTCTACTTCATTTTGGAGCAAGTTTGCAAGAACACAACACACCTGGTGTTTGTGGATGTCATCAGTGATTTCTTGTATCCTTTTTCTTTCTCATTTTAATGGAGTAGATAAGCATGTTGTTTCGCGTTTAGTAAACGCTAGTGTAGACCTGTGTGGTTTGAGAAAGATTTGTATGATCGGTCTTGTTGAAATTTTAATGGAGTTTCATTTTTATCACATAGCTTCAAACTTGCCAGTTCAGGCAGTTTTTCTTGAGGTGCAAGTCACCTTGGGCCTTTTAAATACTTGATCTTGGAGTGGTGTTTTGAATATCCTTAGCTATGTGGTCAGATATCATTTAAAATATAGGTTTGTTGGAGACAACTTGCGCGAAGCGATCGAGAAAACCGTTCCCAACTTTCACCAGTCGCTTCAGTTCCGACTCAAGTTCATGTCTTCGAGCAAGCGCGAAGAGGTGCCGGTTACGACGGTTGCTTCTGGAGCCCTATCAGCTGCCACTCCGACCCAAGCTGTGCTTTACGACTTAACTTGAGCTCACCAGATAAGTTAGCGAGGTGCTGTTGGTCTTGCGATCAGCGACGGAGATTCCTGCTCCATAAAGTTGCCTGCTGGCGGATGACTCTGTGCCTTTTGAAATTTGCATCTGTTGGATCTGCAGGATCTGCAGCATGCGTCTCCATCTAGATCTTCTGCGAAAGCATTGCTCTGAAAATTATCGAAATAGCGGATTTCGCCTATTTGTCCCATGCTCTGTATTGAAGTCGAGTAGCTTCCATTTGTCAAATTTAGCGTCCCTTGAAAGTACTCGTAATAAAGTAATATGTGGGGCTTAGATTGTATTGGCCTTTACTCCTGCGCGGTACCGTTTCCGGTCATTTTAGTTTTGTTGAGAAATACTTCGAATTTTCGTGTAAGCTTCCAGTTCTGAAAATCGCATCACATAACATAGTGTTAATCGTCCAGTAACGTTCTCATGTGCGTTTGCCTTTTAATCTTGTCTTCAGAGCAATGATCTCCCTGACCACTTACTTACCCCATGTTACGTAAATTAAGACTTTAGCTGCTCGTCTCGCTTTTTGGCCAGGCGCTTGTTGGGTTTCTATTACTTTTAGTTGTGTTATTTGTCTTTTACCTTGACCTGCTGGGTTCTGACATATTGAAGTGGCATATGACCTGATAGCATGAATAATTGAGTACTTAGATTTGAATGATAGCGCAGTTTGCACTTATTCCAAGGATCATGGGGCCACTTACTTTATACGAGATTGCTCTTACTCGGGTGGAAGCAATAATAATGAAAATCAGCAAAGCCGTCAGAAAGTGACTAGGCTCGCCAAAGTCACTCTGTTCGGGGGCGTTTTACATGTCGCGCGCACCACTTCAGTTCCCGCTGTCGCCAGTAGTTGAAGAGTACGAGGTGGCAAAGGTGCGAGGTAAAATTTTCAAGCGAATAATAAATTGATGACCGCTTTCAGAAAAAAGGCAACTCGTTTGTAGGACATGTTTCGATCAGCTTTGATCATTTGCAACTAACACAAAAAATTACATCAAAAGCGTTTAAATAAGAGGGCGTGAATACACCAATCAGTCAATAATTGATGTTACAAATCCTCATCAGCAACCGATAGAAACTTCCAAAAGGTACGGCACAAAGTAAACTATCAATCAACAATAATAATAAAAAACGCGAAGGTACAACAGCTGCACGCAAGCGCGCAAATACCGAGGAAAGTAAGAAAGAAAGGATAGATCTAGATAGAGAAAGTAACAGCTAGATGGTTACGTTGGGCGTTAAGGTTATGTTTTATCCATTGAATAAACATGGCCGCCTTCAGTTAACGCTGAAAATCTGTCGGGGCTTCAAAAACGAAGATGAGTACACTGGCGCTTACAGCCATCATTCGCTTGCAAATGTTTTAAAATGTGCGAGGACTTATCTCTTCCCAAGTGCTCATCAATCCGAGTCTTAAGGTGCCTGAAGAATTCTACAAGGTACTACAGCCCATGCGAACAAATTTATAAAGAACTCCAGATCCCTTGGGAAACGGGTCCTTTAAAGAAAAGTAAGACCCAGACTTGAAACAAAAAAAGTTGAACATTAATACCTACGGAATACGTGCTAACCATGACACGAACTTTTTGGCTAGTTAAGTTTGATAAAAAACCTATGTAGTGGACCTATTTATACATCTACTGATAAAGCTCTCGGGAAATTGATTCTTTGCTAAAATGCTCATGGTTTCTTCTAGATCTGTGTGGAACCCAGACCAGGAACTATTGATTTTAAACACTCGATAGATGGTTTTTGTTTTATCAAGCCAATTTTATATGAACTGGTGCAGAAGCTATTAAAGTTTGACAGTAGACCGGTACATCGCTTTGCGGTGAATAGAGGTGGTGAAACATAAACCATGCCGATAGGTCTGGGTAAGTTTTGGGCAAGAAAATTTCAAAGTCATCTTTAGCTACAAGTAGTGATAGAACTAATGGGGATTTGGTCGGTATAATCCAGTAGCCGGATTAATGATGAACTATGGCTATTAGAAATGTAGTACAACTAAAACTAGAGATGATGAAAGGAAAAGCGCACGCACACGCATACTTATGCCAGACATCCAGAAACACGCTAAGGGAACCTGAAGACCAATAAAAATAAACCATGCGGTATTAGCCGAATAAAAAATAACATGCCTTTAGGGTGCAATGTTTGCAGTCGCGTAATCCGATGATCTTCATGTAATCGGAACTGTTCCTCTGAGCCACTGACACCAAGAGGAAGATCGTTGCACGCAAGTCCCTACTAAAAGGTGGGTTGCAAGTTCAGTTTGGCCTGGGTAGTGCAAAACATCCGGCCATCAAAACGATGGTTCAGTTTATTACTAGCACATCCCACATCTATGAGTTAGCGCTTGCAAACCGGGTGGAATGAAGCACTTTTGTAATACTGCTATGCACGGTTAGGAAAAATGCAAGTTTCTCATAGTTCGCGGTGCTTACTATTCGTGTTTTTTTTTTTTTAAAGCAAATCTTCCATGTTTAATGCAGCCACGCGACAGGCTGTTCTTAAAAGAGATTGATACTCGTACCCCAAGTTTCTAAAGTACGCTAAAAAGGTGTCAGCATGCTTGCTATAATCCGTTATCTTGCTACAAATTCTTCGAATTCTCTTGAATTGCGAAAATCGAATGGATTTGAAGATTTCTGGTGGATGATCGCATTTTTTATTTAAGCAAGCATTCGCAGAAGTGACAAATCTTCTTCCGTACAATATTTACGTCAAAAAATATTACTTCGGACTGGGATGTGGTGGTGGTGAATTTTATTGTCGAGGCAAAATTAGAGGATACAAACTCGTCGCAGAAACGAAGACAATGTTCTAGTCTGTCCTTATTTCCTTCCCAAACAAAAATTATGTCATCAACGTTAAGGTGCCAGCGTAAAGGTGAATTTTCAAAAAGGTGCCGATAGGTATTAAGTAATTGCAGTTAACAGCAAAGGGGGTGCCCATAGCTGTGGCCCCAGTCCGATGGAACAAACGGTTATCGAACAGCATAGTGTTGCTTTTTATCACTGTCTCTATCAGCGAGGTTAGCATGGTTGTGGGAACGGTTTTCTCGGGACGCATTTGTAAAAAAATCCTTGCATGCCGTGATACCGTTTTCGTGACAAATATTGCGATACAATAGCATGACATCCACGTGACCATTCACAAGTTTACAGGGTTCACGGTTTCTGGCAGTGGATCTTGCAGCTCGCATACGAAATCGGTCGTGTATCCAATAAACCATGGGACTCTGTTTGGCAATTTTGCAATGATTGTGCAATGGCTTTAAGAATGAATCTATAAAGTCCATGATTTTAACAGTGCATGACTCATATCCACTGCAAATAAGCCTTAATTGCACAAAGTTTCCAAAATACTTGTGGATCTTTGGGAACCCATAAAAAAGTGGGCGCGACAACTACTAGTCATTATAAGAGATTCTTGCTTGTCCGCAAAGCCTAATTGAAGAAGTTCTTTTGTCTGGGCTTGGACTCCTGAAAAAATATTGATTCGGATTAAACTGTAGTCCTTCATAAAAATCGGTGTTCGTCTATATTTTTCAGCACTCTTTCTCGTAGTCCGTTTTGTTCACTATGTCCAGTTTCCCGCCATTTTCAGCCCGCGCTATTGCGGGGTCATTCTCTAGCGTTGAAAGGGCTAGTCTCTTACCAAGTTACCCCGAGCTATCTGCGGTGGTTTATGAACAAATCTGTGCAAGTCTATGGCTGCGTATTGGCCGCGTATTATACCTTGTGACCGCCTACAATACCTTCTACTTATCTGTACCTACAGATGAGCTATTTTAGTAGTCATTTTGACCAAGAAAGATGTCGCGATTAGTAACTGTCGCTTGTTTTTCTTATATATATAGATACAGAAAGTTAAATGAGATGCTCAGGTCAACATGTGCTGATATCTTCGACACCAGTTTTGTCTTCGCTAGGCACGCGTCTACATAATGCTAGCTAAGGCTATTAGAAAGTTACTATTGAAGCTATAGATGATAAAAGAAAAAACGTACTTGCACGCATACTAATGACAGAACTCCATAAGCGTGCAAAGAGAACCTAATGACAAACAAAAATCTTTAGGTAGAAAGAATAAAAGGTACAAATTCCATAGTCTTAGCCAAATATTCTCCGCCGATATCCTCCCCGACGCTCTCTTGATTTGTGGTTCCAAAAACCCTAACCTATGAACGAAGAGACCCTCTCTGAGATGTGTCATCATTGAGTTGAAGTCGATGACCAGTTTAATCTAAGATGTACAAATAAATGTGGTTAGTCGGTACATGTGTAAAGCGACTTTCCAATAATATTTTTTGCGAAATTTTCGGCAATGGTCTTGTTGTAAGCAATTCAAACTTTTATGTTGTGATAAAATAGCTTAGTTTGAGTCTTTCGAGGTCACATTGTTGGGCACCCGCTAAGGTTTACTAGTTGTCAGAGCTTCTGCTGCAATGACGTTACTAGCTCTAAAATTTTCCCATTATTCTAACTATTTCTGGGATGCACATCTGAGGACCCACGGATTAACTTGTAGACTGCAATGGTAACACTCATCTTCTGCGTCGTAGCTGGAGCTTTGACGTCGATCCTCATGCTCTCGCAAATTTTCCTCCAAGCAGTAATCGCCTCATGCGTATTGTTGAGCTGATTGGCGGTGTGGAGCCGTAAAGACTGCCGTTGGTAGTATGAGACTGATAAGTAATGTTTAAAGCTTTCCGAAGAAGACGAGTGTTTGTACCATCAAGACTGTGTTCTTGAGCAGCGGTTAGAGGCCAGCTTTCTGAGCCATATACCAGGACAGGTTTGACTGTGGCTCGAAATAATTTAGTCTTGAACTCTTTACTGAGATTCTCAGCCTTCCATAGATTTGACAGCTTGCTTGCGGTCGACCAAGCCTGCGCTTTACAGACAGCTATGCCCTTATCAACCGAGCTCATCCAGGATCCCCAGTAGCAGAAGTCATCTACAAACTCGACTGCACCTGAAGAGAGTGAGGGGGCGTTCTTCGGGATTTTTGAGTTAATAAGCATGGCCTTTGTTTTCGATCCATAGATGGTAAGGCCAACTTCTAAGGGAGCTGACTCTAAGTTGGACAGAAGTAAGAATTCGGATGGTGGCTGGCAAGTTGTGTAAGTCATGTGTAAGAAGGGGTGGAGTAGGGAACGAATATGTGGGTGATGTAGAACATCGGGTGGCACTCTATCAGTACCGCAAGCTTTGCCTTTTGTCAGCTGTATCCCCGCAGTCAGCACTCCGTCAAGACCTATTTCACCAGTTCGTATGTCACGCAACACGTTAGCATTTCCCGCGAACACTCGTTTTATCAGGAAGTTTTTTGAAGCGGGACTTACTTTGTTTAGCAAACCTTCAAAATAGGCTTGCCATCCAGCCAAACGTTCAGTGGGATTGTCTGCTTTGATTTTCTTTGTTGGTCTGCAAAGATTACTTATCGTTTTCCAGACAACTGACGACTTTCTACTTTCATCAGCAGCTTGGATGTTTTAGAGTTGACGTTGTATGTATTTCCGTTGGATTACCGTATACTGCAGAGTTAACGCCTTAGATGGTGCATTGACTGCATCCCGTGTGCCCTTTGAACGGCGCCGTCGGTAATTAGCCTGGGCTAGTGTTACCATTAAGAAAATTGTTGGTAACACTAGTCCAGGCATACACCAGCCTCTCCGATCATTTGTGGGTTTCAAAATCTCTTGTCTATGTAAAGTGTCACTATCATTTCTGTTACTTTGTCCACAGTTTCTGGTTTTCTCGTTATGTCCATTAATGCCCATTAACATGGAGTTCGTATTTTCTTCAAAGCTGGCCCCCAAACTACCTGAAGTTTGTCTTTGCGAAGCCATCGCTATAACTATGCATACAACGGGCAGTCTGTAAATAACACTCGCGTAGGAAGAACATCGCGGAGAATGAAAATTATCTAATTTTTCATATCTTTGATGAGAGCAATGTTTTACAAAGTAATTTTTAATAATTTGCTTCTGCTGATGATGAAAATAGTAATAAGCAAGACCAGCTTTTAAAAACTGAAACATTTTTTACGGCATAGATACCACGGACTATCAAATTGAAAGGCAAATCGAAAGAATTTCCCAAAGCTAGAAATTCCTGCTGCTACAGCCTCTAAAGTTGCCAAAGTTAAAATCTTTTCGTCACAGAAAAGAGAAAATTTGTGTTCCTTTTTTATCTGACATTATTGAATTTATTTCGCATAATATCTGTCGCGGATGAAGCAACAGTGCGTTGTGTATCATGACACTTTTTCCAAAATACTCGAATTCTCCTGATATACTTGGCCTTGGCTATTTCAAGCTATGACGATAACATTCAATAACAAAATACAGTAATTCGACAAGAGAACAAGGCTGGCAGACTAAGGCAAGTATGGGCAGCACAAGCACCAAAAAAGGTATTGCTAAATACACACGAATCTTGAGCAACATCAGCCAAAATATCTCCTAAGTCTTTAAGTTATCCTTTTGTAGGTTACTTCAGATCTGCTCCGTAAAAGCGAACTACACCATGTCTGCGCACCATCGTTCATGTTGCTATGTTCTTAGTAACATGGGAAATAGCGAGTCTGGGGACGCTTGCGTTTTAATTCTTAGTGTTTGGGTCAGGAAAAGAGACTTTATAACTATTGAAGAGTTACAAATATTTGCTTTTAAAAGTCCGTGGCGGTAGAATTTCGGCCTTCTCAACTGCCTTTCTTAATAGTCGCCTATGTTTCTCCTGCTCTAGTTAGTCACCTGTTAGATACACTTTCATCAGGCTTACATCATTGCGCTAGCTCGCACAATCCCCTTGCTTTTAGATGGGTTATAGGTCCGTTGTGTCTGCGTTGCTTGCTGCTGCGGCCTGCGGATTTGTCTTTGAAAAAGTCCTTCGATTTTGGTTGTTTCAACAACGTTCAATTTCTTGCCCTGGCCTGTATGAGACTGTGGAACTTGCCTGCCAGTGTCTGTTTAGGTGCTCAAATTTGTATTCCGACAGTGCATTTGTCTTTCTTTAAGATATGGATGAGGTGGCTCTTGGTTCAGTCATTTCATTGGTATGTTAATTGGACAATATTTCAAATTGCCTCAATTGTAATCTTTATAATCTTTGAATGTTTTTGCTTTGGAT
The DNA here is from genome assembly GCA_003687565.2 of Craspedacusta sowerbii. NCBI lineage: Eukaryota > Metazoa > Cnidaria > Hydrozoa > Limnomedusae > Olindiidae > Craspedacusta > Craspedacusta sowerbii. The sequence continues at coordinate 20,469 of QQSS02178430.1, forward strand.
TTCGTTGTTGTTTCCTTGGAATCCTCCTGTGTTCACGGAAGTCAATTATCAATCAATGCAGACCTTGTCATGTGGTCTGCACTTATTTTCAGCTTCTTCTGCCTGCCTGTACCTGTTAGCTCTGTATATCATCGCCTCTTTTACTTTGTTTTGTTTCTGATATAAGTTAAAAATTTGTCCTATTCAAATTCTCTTGTCTATAATATATGCATGCCTAAAGCAGGGCTGTGTTCCCTCACAATACATAGACTGATTGTGCAAGCAACACAGCTACCCATTATAGACTGCGTTTATAAGACCTATCGATGTTGCTAGGTGTAGAATGTATTAAGAAACTTTTATTATGGATGTTTGCACATTTCTGTTGCATGTGTCCAAACAATTACCTAATTAAATGCAGAGCGCTTTGTACTACTGATGCATTGCTAGATGGCTATGCACACGGGCCAACATGGAAACCACTCAAAACATACTGCATTTAAAAAAATCTGCCTGTATATTGGGTGGTTCATTTTATTTTAGCAGTTATATACAAACATATGTAAACATCACTCATCAAGTGGTTGTAATCATTACTCATGTGGAAGTAGCTCCCATGAAAAACCACATAACCCAACAAACATATAAGTAACTACAGATCCCATACTTGATATTATGCCAATATTTTTGTATGATATGAAATTGTGTAAATGGTAAAATTAGTTTAATATAAATACTATTTGTATGTAAGCTGAGTTGACCATATATGGCATTAAGTTTCATACTACTTAAAGTTTTTGATTTGTATGAGAAGAAAAACAACGTGTTTTAATTTCAAAGACATGTGTCAACAAAACCATGGTCATTTTCAACTTAACCAAACTAACTTCGCAAGGATATTTATACAAAATACACCAATCATTCGTAGATAGAACACTTAAAAAAAAACACTTACACAATACATGCAGTGCGTGCACAAGATGACATCTTCTTGTTGTTATACATGTTGCCCTAGGTATCCTCTTTGCCATAGTGCCATTGCAATTTTGTCACTTAGTATCAAGATTGTCACTTAGTATCATTTATTTGTCAAATATTTATTTCTACCATGCTCATTCCATTCCATAGTACCTTTGCAATTTTGATTGTCACTTAGTATCATGGGTTGTCACTTAGCATCATTTATTTGTCAAATATTTATTTCTACCGTGCTGATTCCGCTATCGTGTAAGTGTTTTTTTGTAAGTGTTCTATCTATGAATGATTGGTGTATTCATGCCTATTTCATATAAATATCCTTGTGAAGTTTGTTTGGTTAAGTTGAAAATACGATGTTTTTGTCGAAACGTCCTTAAAATTAAAACAAGTTGTTTTTCTTACGCAAGTAATTACGAATGTGGTGCTACTACAATCTTTTTGTCTGTATAAGTATTTCGCCTTCCAATGGTGATGGCTAAGTTCCTAAATGGTTGGAAGAAGTCTGGTGGAGCTCCTCAAACATATGGTCTAAACATTTTTATTTACCCATCATGAGTAATATTTGGGATTTCTAGTTAGCTGTTCAGTTATTAATCACTGGCACCAATTTATTCTAGAATTAATTTTAATGTCTATGATTAAGCTAACTAATTTCTGTACCAATTGTTTGAGTATAAATCAAACATATATATGTTACTTTTTACATGACTATATATATATATATATATATATAATATATATATATATATTTATGTATATATATACATATGTTTGTGGTCATCTCCATGATTGGTGTTTGTCTAGCGAACCATAGCTAATGAAGAAACTGGCACTTCAGAACACAAGTACAATGGTACGCTGATTAATTGCATTGCTCTCTGTCATGCTTTTGCGAATTATGTTTTTTTACCAGTTATGCCAACTGCATTCTATGTTGTATATAAAAAGTAACGATTCATAATTTGGTTCATCTGCACACTTCTAATAATGACTCTGAATCTGCATCTGCCAAGCGACTGGCTTTCACCCTCCTTATTTAATTCCATAGCTTTTGGTTTCCTGTTGATTGGATTTGGATTGAAGATCTTTTGCTGCAGTGTTGGTTTAATCAAACTGAGCCCATAACATTTCAAAATAATCGATTTTTATGAGCTTTGCTTTGCAGTAGTTTGGTTGGGAATTTTAGTAAAGGTTCAGGGCTTTTAGTGTGTTATTGTCTCTTTACATTGCTTAACTGTGTGACTTTTGTTTTGTACATCATTCACTTTCACACTATGAGAGCTTTGCCATTCTCAGGTAGCATCCTGTCAGTGGCTGCAAGCGGTTTCACTGTGTATCCATACTACTTTCGCTGTGCTGGATCTCTCGTGAATAGTTACCATTTTTGTGTTCATAGAGTTTGTTATCTATAAGGCGCTCCCCGAGTAATACATGTTCTTTGCAGATATCAATTTGATGGGCCATATAGGTTATTCAAAATTCAGTGTGTCATCCCTGTAAAAAATTAATTCGGCCATGTTGAAGTTTACTAGCCCCTACTTTCTTTGAAACAGATTGCTAGCGTGAAAGGTAGGATTTCTGCCTCTGGATCACTAAATTTTCTTACTGGTGCTTATGTAGTATGGTCTCATAATGCTTTATTTGGTGGTCCTGACCGTACAAAAGTTACTGTACTACAATCTTATGCTAATATAACCACATTCATGTGCTTGCTTGCCAGCAGGTCGTTATCTCCCACTGTTTTCTTGTTAAAAGTCTTGTTGATGTCTTCCCGCTTCCACGCCAGCAAGCCAGTGGTGATTCCCGTGCTTGCCAGTGATAAGTCACAGTATAGGTGCAGGAGAGGGGGGGGGGGGGCGGGGGGATGCGCTGAGGGAATTTAGGGACTGGTGAAAGTTAATCTTTATCTTGATTAGCTTTTATTCCTCCGTGATTTTTTTGCCTATGTTCGGTGACTATTTAAGTCGATTATCTTATTCCAGGCAAAGAGAGCAGCAGAATTTCAAAAGTTCGTAAACAAGCAGGTGTGGGTTTTAGCTTGTTTTGCGTTGCAGTGTGCTAGAAGTTTTTTGCATCTCTGTCATCTTACAATTGAATCTTCTCGATTATCTACACACCATGTGAATTGTCCATTGCATTCAAGTTAAAACTATATCCCGACCCATTTCAATGGCCTGCATGGAGCACCAGCAAAATACATATAAGCATGGCATTTTTACTTTGATTAGTTTGCTGTTATGCGTGTAGTGGATATTCACAGTTTTGAAACTTATTTGCAGGAGCATTGTGGGTATCAGTGGACATCTTATATAATATTCGTCGTTTTACTTGCAGACTCTCCGTACAGTTCTCCTTCTAAATCTGAAAAGAAGCCAGCTAAGAAGACCGGACATGAGATGTGGCTTGGAGCTGTTCAAAGTGGATTGGGTATGGCATGGTATTCGTCATGTTCAGCACTTGCTTTCTTGTAGCTTGTGACGCGTTTATAGTTTAAGCCACATACAGCTACATTTGTTATTGTTTTTGTTGTCTTTTTGATTTTCGTATCTGAATTGTATTACGACGATTTTAGTGTGATGAATTTTCCGACTGGTTCTTTGTTATATCCGACTTGCTACGTGGTTACGGATATCCTTTTGGCACCCAGTTTTATCTCATAAGTCATCTTACGTCAGCATACGCCTGGTATATATTGGCTTGATCTAGGAGTGAGCGCTGAAAGCCGTACGATGAACACTTGGGTGAATGGTCGACCTCCACATGCTGGCCCTCAATCAAGTATAAGCGTTTTCCTAATGAATGAACTTCTTCAGGTATATTGCTTACCGCTCCATGTGCGTGTTTGCTAATGGCATCGCTAATGGCAATCAGATACGTTACTTCGGCTGCAGTGTGCGAAATGTTCTCTTGATTATTTGAGTTTGAGTGTTCGGTCCTACTAACAAGGTCAGGGATTCTGTTAATGCTCTTGCTTCAGGTATCAAAATTATGGTACTGTTATATGCTTTTCTGTAATTAAAAACTTTGGCTATCATACTTTATTAGTAGCGGTGGATTTTAATTTTAATAAGTCTCGAGTCACGGATCTCTTTGAATGCTCTCCATTTTCTGTCCATGCGAAGGCCACAGGAAGAACCCCGAGTCTAAAGAGCACTAGCCGCTCTGGTGAGATAAAAAAGTCGCTTTTAAATAAAATTTTGCATGCCGTTTAACTATGGCAGTTTGTTCTTTGTTCGTTTTTCCGCATTTCTGGTGGCGCGGGACTCGTTTCTAAATTGTGACTAAACTCTCATCAGTAGGCAAAGTTCTCATACAAAAAAAAGTATTTTGTCTTTTGTTAACCTTGACATCGTATCCTGCGACCTAATCGTGCAAAAGTCGTGCTTTACTTGTATACGGTCAGATGTAACTTTCAAGGCATGATGTATGGGGCGTAGAGATCTGTTACGCTTGCCTTACCGTATCTTGTTAGCGAATAGGAGTAAAATATCTCAGGAGTAAGTTGTAGCTGCCGGGATATTAGAAATTGGCATGTTTTATCGAAAAACTCTTTTAGGTCACGCATTTGTTCGCATTTCCCCCGATATGTAACGTAAGGGAGATTTTTTGTGCATGCTGTATGTTTGGATTGTTTCTTAATTTGTAAGCGCCTAAAGTCATCTAACTTTGTCTTAGTAGACTGATGACAGATTAGTTTCATTTCTAGGAGCCTCTACGGCACGCGTTGGTGGATCCGGACCAGCTTATAAGGATCCTGAGACATACTACGATGAAATTCTTGCATTAAAAAAGGTTTTGTATATGTTGCACGTGTGGTGTTATGCGCCTGAAGTTTTTTTATTTGGGAATTTTGCCTGGAGTTTTATTTATTTTAACGTATTGTCTTACCCAATTTTAGGAATTATATCGCTGTCTTTGCCACGTGTGCCTTAGTGCTGTAGTTACGTTGCAACTTTTTTATCAGACCATTAAGAACCTCCGCATAGACAACGATGTGATGAAAGCAAAGCTTATTCGCCTCGAAGATGAAAACATAACAAAGTCGAAGAAAATCGAGGAGCTTCTAAATCCAGACTTGCAGGTGACGCCCGTCAACTGGTGTTATCTAGTAGTCTGACGTATTTCCGCTCAGATGAACGTCCTGGCAGTTGCATTATTCGAATGAAATTCTTTGTTTCGGTCTACTATAACGAATGAATTGTGGCGAGATGTTGCCGTGCGATCGAGGCGTTGACTCACACGCAGCTCTTGTGATGTATGAATATAAAATATCATGCCAGAAAGAGCAAAGTATTTGTTTATTCTGATTCTTTATTCTAATTGTTCGTGCGGCAGCCAGGCGTTCACAAATATCAGCATGGCAGTCCTTTTGGAAATCGTTAGAACTTAATTGAACGAGTAGTTTGTTTTTAACTATAGTTACTTAACTCTAAAATGAGCCTATTTGACCATGCTTTCGTGATAGTGCACACGCTTAAGGTAGGTTTTGTGTTGACGACATCTGGAATGTTCACTGGATGCATCATAGCTTTGGCGGATGATGCATTTGCAAGCTGTGCATCCGTGTAAGTAAGATTGAATTAGGGATTCTTAGTTTTGTCCAGCAAGTGCGTGTTTTTTTTTGTTGTTGTGTAATGCCAGGATAATATTGCAGCGTGGTATAACAATATAGCAAGAATGTAGAGTGATATTGTAGCCCGTTGGTCCCCGGAAATATTGTTTATCATTTTGGCACTAGAGCAATGATCTACGGCGAACTCTGACGTCAAGGAATGCAGACTCCAGTGAGGTAAGCATGGATTTTCGTTGCATGGTACAGATGGGTATACTCGCCTTCTTGTACGAGGCTCAATGCTCTGTTGCCCAAGTTTCTTTTTCACCAAATACATGGCGCGCGTAACGCTTGAAAATGGGTGCAATTGGATCACGTCATAATTGGTGATCCCATTGCACCCATTTTCAAGCGTTACGCGCGCCATGTATTTGGTCCATGCACTGATATGGTGCACTTAACTGCGAGATGAAAGTGCGTGCGGTTTATTCTATGCTTACACCGGCACATGTACCTGATGTAGGTTGTGCTCAGTTTGCGAAGAAAAATTCACAGCCTCGAGCAAGTCATTCGGAATAAGGAGAACGACCTAAGGTGACTCTTTATGGGCTTGTCACATAAGTGATGCTATTTGCGAGTATCATTACCATTTCTGCAATAGATTTGTGGACTTCGCGTCTGTGCTGTTTTTTTTTTGTCTGAGAGTCGGTACATCTAACTTAGAGTTTGTACGCATCAAGCGTGACCAAGGTTAGATGAATTCAGAAGATCTCGCTTGATATGTTGCATGATTGCGATGTCAAATCTTGAAAACTTGTGACCCTTTCATCTTGTAGCAAGATTAAAAGCGACATGAAGTATACAACTTTGGAGGAGCTGCAAACTGAGAATGAAGTGTATCAGCAAGAGGTGACCGTTGCATTCCCTGCAATAACTTGCTGTTGTGTCAATCAGATTGTCCTTTTGCAATTGTTGACGATTAAATCCTTGGTTTATGTCCCTTAGATTGCCAGACTGAAGTCCATCGCCAAAGACAACGATCTAAGCATCAGGAGTTTGGTCTCGCAAGAGTGAGATTCGCTTGTAAAATTTCCTTGACATACGTTTCCTTTAGATGGGTTGAAATGCGCTTTATGCGATTGCGAATATGTTGATGTTTGTCCATGTTGTACTGATGCGCGTCCATGTGTATGCTGCGGTTTTGATGTTATTAATGAATGTAAAACTGACGCCAAACTTGAGTTTCCTTTAATTGACGTGTTTTATCGCCTTGTCATCTTTGCGTGTCGGGCAGTTTCTTGACTTTTTTTCTTTGAGTTAACATATAATTGAAAGTTGTCACTTGTGGCTTTCTGTGGCAGTGACCGTTTTTGGCGAAGTTCCATGCTTGTTTGCTCGTATGGCGACTCAATCAAAGTGACGTGCTTTTATTTTGACAACGTGCTTGAACGTGCATTGGTCGAGTGACATTTCTGGTATTGTGCATTATAGAGCCATAACCGATGCCGTGAGAGATGGGAAAGGAAAGAAAATGCAAACTTTATTAGAGAAGTTGTCTGGTTTGTTGTCAATAATAAATTGATTGCTATCTTGTAATTTTTTTTATTTGTTTTCATTAGTATGGCAATCTTTATTGGGCATGGTTTTGTTGTCTCTTTTGATGCAAAATCATTATTGACAGTCGCTTTTTAATTTAGTAGCTTCTTTAAATTTGCATACCTGTTAGAATTCCTCTTGGGCATCACTTCTTTGCTTATCTGCTGATTATGCGTGTGAGAGACTCGTGAAACTCTTTGAGTTGCTTAAACCTTAGATTTATCTAATTTCTGTGCAACTTAATGCGTGCGAGGATAAATGAGAGATGTTTTATTTCTTTGCATTGTATGCAGCTTTTGTGAAGCCATCGACTCGTGTGACTTTCTAGATGAAAACCGTAGACTAGCACTCGAAAATCAATCGTTGAGGAATGACCTGGCTAGGTTATCACATGGAAATTCTACCGAGAAGGGTGTTGAGAAAGGTACTTTAAGTAAATTGTGCTTTTTACGAGAAGGTTGACGTGGCAGTTTGAACGGCTTACGCTTTAACTGTACCAATGATTGAATTCAATATTTTCGTTTTTATTAGATTATGAGGACATGAACAGGCAAGAGCTGCTTAGTAAAATTCATTTTTTGGATCAGGTGAGCGAAAGCGAAACTTGATTCCTTTGCTCTGATAGCTTTAGGCATGCTTGGTTGATTCAAGTTTAATGTTTCCGAAGAAAATTCGTAAATTTTCTCTGCGATTGGAGCCGTCATCTGCTTTCTGCAGCGTAAATGGTTTCTGCTTATAGAAATGCTTTGCATACTGAATCGCTGCCAGTTTTCTTACACTGTGTATGTGTTGAGACAGCGCGTGAATGCTCTCCTATAAGTTTCCCTTTGGGTAATGCAGCCCAGCAAGCAGATTTAGCATTATTCGAATTCAGTTGGTGGGATTGGTTTTTCCGGCTAATAAAGCCCTAACAAACTTTTTTGTTTTGACTATCTTTTTACCATGGCTTTGTTATAGCAGGTGCCTGCCGTTATTTCTTGAGCAACTATGAAATCGTTTGCTATTTAACTTGTCAATTAAAACCTGTTTGAAAATCCCGGATTAGAATATGTGCTGCTTATTTAGAAGCTTAAATTGGAAGAGAAGTCGTCGGCCAGTAGGCCTCTTGAGAATGGAGATAATTGCGAGGAGGTAGACGAAAGTATGTTAGCGGTCGGCTAGCTTTCGGTGTGCTTGCTCTTCTCTTATGCGTTGCAGATTTGGCTTTGGTGGTAGTGATTCTCTACTGTTTTTTAGTTTTCATCACTTGTCTCAAAGTAGAATGAACTTAGTTTTTATCGAGCCCTTGTTGGAATAAAATTTATCTGACCTGCATTTTGTGTTAATCTGCTTCGATTTAGAATGTGTCCAGTTGAAGGGGACTTTGCCCCAGCAGGTCCAGCAACTGAGGGAAAGAGAAAAGGAGCTGCTTCTTCAGGTAGAGAGACTGGAGGAAACGATTAAGAAATTAAAGGAAGACCGGACCCACTACAGAAAAATTACTGATGACTATAGGTACTTTCTCTGTACGTTTTTTACCTGGTTAGGTTGCACATTTTTATGATGGAAGAGGTTATCTTTATACGAATAGTGCGGATAGGTTTTGGTCGGAGTGGACAAGCAACCTAAAGTGCTTTGCTAGCATTCAGTCGTTAATATTTACTGATGTTCACTATCACGTCTTTGACTGAAGACCTTTAATCCGATTAAAATTAGCAGGCTATTGCTGGGAGGCAATCTTTGTCTCCGGGCAAATAGTTTGTAAAGCAAATAGTTTTTTATGATGTATTTTTGAAGGCAGCAAATCGAGGCACTTAAAAAAGATGGATGCGAATCGAAAAGCGAAAGCGGTGAAAAAATGAAGAAAGAAATCCCTGTAGAATCTCCCACGGAAAAATTTCCGGAAAGGTTAAGTTGAGTCGTTTCTTTAACTTAAGTTAAGGTCCTGCTACTGCTTTTATACCGAGTAGATGCTTCTCCTATCGTTACATGTCGTTTTTATCACGGCTGATAATTTGGATTTTGTTTAATTTTTGGTTTTCGTTGCTTGTTCTTTGCGGCACTTGCATGTTTGTGTTTGTATGTTTGTGTTTGCGCGTGGATATGTGCGTGCTTGCGTGTGTTTGCGTGTGTGTATTTGTGTTTCTGTGTGTTTTTGTTTGTGTGTGTGTGTGTGTCTGTGTGTGGTCCGCCTACCTCCATGATTGTGTTTTACGTGCTTCCATTGATTCCTGATATTGTGCATGCAACTTTGATGGACGCAACGAATTAGTGTTATGACGTTCTTTAGACGCTCCTCTAGCGCCAGCTTGTCTCGAAAGTCTTCTCTCAACCGAACACAGAACAAGAATAAGCATGACGATTTTATATCGACCGGCGAAAGGCATAATTCTGAAATCGAGCGAATGGAAAATCCTGTGCAAATGGAAAATCTTTCGCGGATCCGTGAGAAGCAGGCAGCAATGTCTATTCAGAGAAACTGGAGGAAACGTAACGCCAAAGAAAGTTCTACGGTTTGTTCTAATGCTCTCTTTGAAAACATGGCTACGTTGTTACTAACGTGATCTGAGAAGGTCTCGAGGTAGAGTCCCAATGAAAGCTTAACTGTAGCTCTATGCCTTTTTCGTTTTCGTTCTTTTTGTATGCGTTTTTCTGTATACCGTAGAAATATTTGTCCAGAGTAATAGTGTCTGTTGTTGATAGTTAATTCTCATATACTTAACGTCTAATCTTGGGCTTTCACTTTGTTTATGTTTGTGTGCCTTTGTGAGCTGGGTCACATACTAGCTTTTATATAAATCTGAAAGTACAGCGATCATTGGCTTTAATTTCAGACCCTTTTCGAAGACCGCGAGAATGACGATCTAGAGGAGGTACCAAGTTTGCGTGCATTCATTCGTGCATGCATACATGCATACACACCAGCATACATGTGTGCATGCATGGATGCATACATACATACATACATACATACATACATACATACATACATACATACATACATACATACATACATACATACA
>QQSS02178431.1:0-14654 GCA_003687565.2 Craspedacusta sowerbii
TACATACATACATACATACATACATACATACATACATACATACATACATACATACATACATACATACAAACATACATGTAAACATATATACACACACATAAACATACATGTAAACATATATACACACATATATACACACATATGTACAGGTAAACACATACAGGCAAATAAACAGACAGACGCATGCATATGCCCTACACTTTTCTGTTCATCTGGTACTTGCAGTCACCTCTGAAATATTTAAGGGGCGAATACGAACCAGTAATTTTACTCATTATTCCATGAAGGTAAACAAAGGGATCCTTCACATGATTATCTATGAGAATGAGACGCTCATTGCCAAGTGCTCAAGATTATCGGTAAATTAAGATATAAAAATGTAGATTTACTCATGAGGAAAAACGCCAAAAAGCAACGTACCAGCTCTGGCCATAAAGAAAGGCGGCAATTCTCCGATGGCAGTGCCTGCACCCTAAGGCGTTAAGTCAGAAGACAAGAAATTATCCGCAAAAATCGTTGCGCGCGAAGAGCAAGACGCACTTACGTAGAAAACAGCAAGCTGTGCACTTAGTGAAACTAGGCAACTACGTTTTTTGAAAAAATAACATCGAAACAAAAACGCGGAGCTTCTAGTAATCTAAAAAACTCACCCACATGACCGCCTCCAGTCTGACCTTGCTCATTATGCTAAACATGTTGACCGCTGATAGAGGACCACCGTCTGGGCATGTTATTCTGTCAGAAATCGCAAAATTCATATCACAGATCAATATTCAAACAAGATGGATCATAAGATAATCACTCCGCAAGGTCATGAAAGTACGTGCTCTCACTAACTGGCAAGTCGACCGCATGCCATATGCACCCAGACAAATAACAAATGTTCGTACTTATCAATTTATTCATATCTGTTAATATATCCACTTTGCATCTTCCCATCACCGTACTTATCAATTTATTCATATCTGTTAATATATCCACTTTGCATCTTCCCATCTAAATAACTAGCTGCGATCAACTAAACCAACAAACCAACTAATCAACCAAGCGATAAATATTAACGCTTGCGTACCAGCGTGCGTCTAACAGCATCAAAAACATTCATGTCACGGCGACGTTTGAAACTTATTCCAATCTATGACAATCCTCATCCAGCAAATCGAAACAATATGGACACTTAAAACTCACTCATCTGGATATGGAGGCTCTGGAAAGTTAAGCGATTGGCATTCCCATGCAGCAAGTGTGACCTTAGCAATGTGAGGCCCCTGGAAATCAAGGCGCAAATGCTATGGCAAGAGGCATTGAATGCTTCTATTCACATTTCAAGACACAGTCAATCAAGGTGTATGAAGAACAATACTGAAGAAAAGGTTCGAATGATAAGAACGTGTAAAAGCAGTCAAAAGTTTTCGCAGCTAACGGAAACAGGAATTAACTACAAAGGCACAGGACTTTTAACAAAGCGACAATCAAATCTTGGTGCTCATCATATTCCGCAGTCATGGGATTTGGAAAGCGTGCAAATGAAAAAAGATTCTGGATTAGCAAAGCAGCAACATGAATTGGCAACCAGTACAAAAGATTATGTCCAAACGAGGAGGCAAAATTAACAAGACAAAATTCAGTTTTGCGATCAGGAGATGCTCGCACGCAGCTCAATTAAGCGTCGGTAAGATCTTAATTGAGATGAGGCACCATTGGCCGCGAGGCCGCGTGGCAGTTTCACATCAACGCGAGGAGTGAAACGGTAGTTCATAAGACGTCAAAATATACTCCTTACGAAGAAATTCAGGAACCGGGTGTAATTATCTTCGACTTAACCTAGAATCGCCATACTTACTGCATTGCAATTATCGCCGCTCCTCGCTTAACAGCCTCCAACACATAAGAAATAATCTAGCTCGAAGTCAAGAATCAGTAGGAAAGGAAAAAAAATATTCAGAGCACATATGGCCTTGTATTGGACCAATGCATGGCAAAGAATTCTGCTCCAAAAGTCACTGCAAAGACTAAACAAAAAGTTCAATTGACTGCAACTATAGCATTTCTACAAAAATCACCAGGCCACCTTCAACCGTTTATAACAGACAAGTGCCCATTCCTCGACTAGATGAAGGTTCGCTCGCATGGATGCATGTACAAGCACGTGGAATGTGTACGCATCACGGGGAGATTCTTAGTCAAAGAAAGATGTCTATCTTACCAGGTAGAGAAGGAACGTGTGCAAACCAGTACCAAGACCAACAGAAGACAGTATTCCTAATCCCACCCAGTAAGCACACCAGACAAGCTCTTTCTTCATTGAAACAAAATACTACATGACAAGCAAAAAAGCAGCATGTTATGCATCCACATTTCGCACGCACAAACGTATACCATAGGGTCAGCTACAATAACCTAGCTTCATGGAATAAAAACAACTACGTACAAACTCAAATAAATTGGCGAGCCTTAAGAGTAAGTTGACTACATAGATGAGACACATTTGACTTCGCCATATTATTTATGACACTATCTCCATAAATCAATCGCAAAATCACTGCGAAATAAATGATATTAACTGCATCGACTTTGGCGCCCATGCTCATACTTACAAGCTGGTGTGGCCCTTCTATAAGATAGGCAACCGATACAAGAGTTGTAGCTAGAACAATTCCGGTGCAAGTCTTTTTGTATGCTAGCACACTAGAACAAACAAAAACTAACTAAAACAAGCAGATTAACTTCTAAGTTAGGTGTTCATACACGCAAACCACAAATTCCAATCAAGCTTTTTTGGATCAATTGGGGTATACAATAAAAATACTCTATACTATTATTACCACAAGATTCACCTTGCTGGTAACGCATGTCACTGGTTACAACCAGTCCAACCAAGACTGATGCCTCAACCGCACTATGAGATCTCCCATTTTGGTAAAAACCTAATTTAATGCAACAGAGCGAGCGCAAAGTTTTGCTAATAAAAGCAAAAAGCACATTTTTTCCCCAGAAGGTTCCTTGACTTATTTCCCTTAACCATCATGCTCACATTTGAAGGAGGCTGCAACAGGCCACCAAAACAAAAAAGATGTGGCACAATGAAGCAACACATTAGTCAATCAGTTGGCTTTTGCAGAACCTACGAACAAATAAACCGATTTTATTTACATCAACCCCAGCAAGTAGATGCTGAAATGGCATATGAGATTACTGAAGATAGTATTGGACAAGATCAGGGTCTCCACAAAACTCACTCCCTACTGTAACGCAGACATTTCAGTTATCACAACTTTAATAATTATCAGATAATATAATATACTAAACCATCACCATAAACAGACTAATGGCTTACTTCGGCTTTTCATTCTCCAGCACCGTAAAAAAATCCAAGAAAAAGTACTTCAGAGTCAAAATTGGCTGCCTATGCAGGACTATTTTCAGTCGCTTTTCTCTATCACTATGCCTAATTCTTCTACGATCCTCTCGGCTTAGAGGCGAGGGGTAATCGAAGTCACTGTCACCAATGGGGGAAAATGGTGCTGCGCCATTCAAGTGGTTTTCTACAAAGAAACATGTTACAAAAGGTCTCAGAACTGACTACTATATAAAACGAAAACAAGATAAATGAATGCAGAAAAGACAAGTAGAAGCCAGAGCAAAGCTAAAAAAAACTTTAAAAACTTTGCAGCTTCTAGATGCGCAATGTCACTTACCATCAGTCATGTGCTTTGAATTACTAGAAACAGTGTAAGTCCTACAAAAAAATAGGTACCTGCAATAGGCACTACAAAATTTGAAAATCTAAATAGATAAATAAATAGATAAATAAATACATACTACCCAAGTTAGACAGCAGCTCTGGAAATAGTGTCAGGATTTGAACACAACTAAATAATAAATTACTGAGCTTCAACAGCTTATTGCGATAGGCAGTAGGATGCCCACCACTAACCAAAAGTTTAATCTGAAAAGAAAAAAAAAACACAAGCAGGTACTTTTCAAAAAGAATTTTGTCTTTAAACAGTAAACAATTTATGGTTAAGAAGATATTAAAATATAAATCCATCGCAAAATACATACAAGAATAGAGAGGATTCAGAGCCTACGAGAAATTGTTTAAAATTGTTCACATTGACAATTACAATTTAGTTTATTACCCTGTTAATGTTAACTTTACGTCAACAACCAATTTAAATAAATCACTTTGTCACAATCACTACTTTTCAATCGTTGGCAGCTTTTAAAAGTTCATATCCTCAAGTTATGCAGGACAATGCATATATACAACAGAAGCAGGGGGCAATACAAAACTGCAGATTTACCAGAATGAGAGGCTCATATTCAAGAAAGGAATCCAACTGAAGCTCTAAACTTACAACTCACCCTAGCATAAGATACTGTTAGCTTCCTTCTTTTTCATGTTGAAGCTGCAATGCTGTCCATGTGCAATGATCTTCTGCAGACTTAGCATCTTTTTGTGGTGCTCATAGAACCTATCGAAAATATTTTCAGGGTGTCAGGGAATTGGGGGTAAAACAAAATAATGGTACTTAAGTACATTTTTTGTTCCTTCCTCGTAAGTTAAATGTTAAGAATGAGCTAGAGTTTGAGTAAGAATAGTATAATGGTTGTGTGTCTGGGAGTCTGCTTGCTGTGCTTGTGTGTGTGCATACGAGAGTCATTTTGTGTTCCGCACTGTGGCACATGTTCACGGAGCAGCGTAATTTGGTGGTGTGCGTGTATTAGATACTTATCCAGAAATCAATGTCATGTCACCATTTACGTAGGCTAGAGCTGGACGAGAAGCCAGAAAGCACATTTGGACAAAGCGTGCAAACTTATCATGAACCGTATAGAACAGACAACAACAGGATCCTACAAAAACATGATGATTAAACAATATTAGCAACTTCTGGAAAGCAATAAACTAGGGGACTTTTCTACAGCTTTTCTACGAATCAAAGATCTTCAAAGCATTATCAGAAAACATTAAAATTGCCATGTAAAAAATTTGACCATCATTTGAATAAAGAAGATTTCTTTAAGGTTAAAGAACCATCATGACCACCACATGCAAACAATAAAAGGTGAGCTATATTCAAAATTATTGCTTCGCCAACAAATCAGTAAATATAGGTTTGATGTCAAAGTATCGGTACCTCAGGATGTGCAATTCAATTAAAAATAATGTTACAAATTCAGGCAAATGCAGGTAAATAAGATATAGCACATACAAAAAATGCCCACGCTTACATACCAAGCTGATGTGCCAGGTTCCATACATAGGGAATAACAAATAATCAGTAACCATTACAAATTGAGACACAGTTGTAGGTTAAAGCACTTACTAGACGCCAACTTGAAACAAAGCTTTTTCGAATTAACATGATTGGCAGCATTGTATAAATTTATTTCCTATATCCACAACAAATTAACTTTATTCCCTTAATTAAGGACTATTTTACGTTAAGGAGTTCATTAGTCAAAAACTGAAAGCTATTTCGAAGAAACACGATTGCTAAGATTGTCCTATAAATTCATTTCATGCATCTACAACAAAATAACTTAATTTCGTTTCCTCACTTAAAAACTATTAACTGCCAGCTCTCGTGGGCCAGCTACAACTTTAGGCAAATTGTCATTGCTTGAAACTTCTCAAAGATTAGGAATATATATACAAATAAATAAACAGCAAAAGTTCACCTTATGGTTGTACGTCGCCAAGTCATGGCTCGCTAATAATAAAGACGAGTCATTTAGAAGCTTGGTAAAGCTTTGCACAATATTCTTGAGAACGACAAACGTCGTGAAATACGATGTTGGGAACAGCGATGGGGGTTCTAGGTTTATCGCTATAACTGAAATAAGCTTACATACCTTGCTATCGCAGGTATTTGTTATTCATTTGCATATTGACCGCTGATCCACAATTTCAAGTGTTCGCCAGCTGTTGACACAGGTTGTGCAAATAGCCACGTGAGCGGACAAGCCTCTGGCGGGCACCAAATGCGTGTGTTAGACAGGCAGGCCTTGCGCGCTGTAGTTCTGTGCAACACCTTGTTCTCGCTGGGACGGCATAGCGATAGATTCAGAAATTTCAAAGGTTGAGTAAGACCTCAAAAAGACAATATCTGAAAGCACCTGAAAGAAGCGCCTTCATAAAAAGTCTTTTACTGAGCAAATTGGCATACTATTTCAGAGATAAAGATAAAATGTGCTGATAAGCGTGTTGCCAAGAATCAGTTCGAACTTTCCTTACTGCGACGTTGTTCTGATGCATATTCAAAATCATTTTGCGCACATGATTGAGTTGTTAGCAGCCTTTTAAATGACCTTTGAATAATATCTATCTTGTTCTTGTTGGCAAAAGCAACGAATAAAACTAAAAACTTTCAAAACTTGAAATGAAAATTTAACCACTTGTGATTCATGGCATTTATCTCATTGCTTAATTAACAAGTTAGGATTGTTGAAGTAAGAAGCATAATAACGCGTAGTTTGAGGAAAATGTCATATAATTCATTCAGTTTTGCTGTGAGGTAAGCTGTTAATCTTCTCTTGCCTTTGTGGTTTGTTAAATGTTAAGCTTTAACTTTGTTTGCTGGTGAAGGAGTGTTAAACAATAGAAAAGTTGTTATGGCTCGCAATATATGGAATAAAGCAGTAATGGAGGGGATTGGTGCATTTCCTGAGGACCACCCATCAGTAGCCAACAACAATTACGGAGGGATCTTTTCCCCCACACACCTGATGCATGATGATGGTAGTAAGCAATCAATTAATGGTGTAAGAACGCAAGATTGGGGTAAGAAGGTTCAAAAGCTAAAGAGCATACTTGGAGAAGAAATAGATACGGTGAGACATGCATTTCAAACGTATGCACAGCATGTCGATTCACAACCCTCTGCAATCACTCCATACTCACAAAGTCTAGTAAACACAGGATTCTTTTCAGTAAGTTAATTTTTTTAAATAAATGAGTAAGTTTGTTTTTCTAAAGAATTGAATGGCATTTTATGAATTTTTAAGCAGCTTTCCTGTTTTGCAGTGTTTTTGGGCAGAAAACATGGCTAACAAGCGTTTTCATTGTTTGCTCATTTTGTATGTAATATTGCTGCTCGTCTTCTTCACTGTCAATAGTTAGGACATCATTTCTTAGCATGTGGCTGTCACAAGTTCACCTAGTAGCATTAAGTTTATCTTGTATGTTGGTTTCAAACTCTTGATTGCATTTGTTTTATGTTGTTGGTGTTCTTTTGCTAACTGTGATAAAATTAGTTTCATTTAAGTTAATAAGTTTGTTTTTCCGAAGAAGTGAATCAATGTTCTGGATTTTTTTAAGCAGTTATTTTGTTTTAACAGTGCTTTTTAGCACGTGACATGAGTAGCAAGCATTTTCATTCCTTACTCATTTTGCATGTAATGTTGCAGCGTTTCATGTTTACTGTCAATAGTTAGGTCCACCTGGCTTTCAGAAGTTTACCTAGTGGCATTATATTTATCATATAAATAGGTTTCAAATCCTATTTTGGATTTGCTTAAGTTGGTGGTCTTCTTTTACTAATTTTGATACTCGTTCAATTATGCTTATTGAGTATTTATTTTGTCAAACTATAAGTAAGGAAATATATGCAAAGCTTCTCTTTAGCCTAATTTTCTGTCAATATTGAGACAAGCAAAAACTCCCCAGCTGAAGTGCGAGACCACTATGCGTGCATGCTCAACATTGTCCATTCAGGTATGTTTAACTATAAACTGTTTTGTGCATACTGGCGCAATAGTTATTTTTATATCAGAAACAGGTATTTTCCCAAATAAATCTGGTTGGTAAGGGCTTACTTTCTTATATTTATTGAAGACATTGCCTGTCATATAGAATTTGTTAACAATCACACAGAAATGGAATGAGCATAACTGTTTTTTTGTTGCATTGACTCCTCAAACATGGTCATGGTTTCTTGCTGATTCAGGCCCAAACAAAGCTGACAAAGTAGTGCCACTTGGCTTATTCTAAAATGTAGCTCCGCTCATGTGCAAATGTTGCAGTTTGTACTGCACCTCAGCTTTTAAGTAAACAACTCTAGTAGATAGCATGTCTTTTTATTTTGGTTTCTCTTCAAACCATCATAATATCATGAGCCATGTATTTGCTGGGTAATTGCAGTGGTTTCAGTGTTAAGCTCTAAGCATCCTAGGTCTTAAGTGTGAGTGAGCTCTAGTGACAAGAGCAGTGTTTGGATGAATATTATGTGCACATAATGGTAGATGGGGAGCTGGTTGTTGATCTAAGATGTTATGTGTCTGCATGTGCTAGTGACAAACGATAAATCTTACTGGGGTGTTGTTCTACTTGGTGTCAAAATGTCCTGTCCGAATTTAAAAACATTAGCAAGGTATTTTGATGTCCTGGAAGTTGAAAACTTTGATTTGTTTAGCAGATCTTTTCTTATAGCTTTGGTTCTTCATCAACGTTGGATATGTGTTATTATTTCTTTTTATCTGTTATCTCCCATATTTGCATACAAACCCTTATAGATTGATGCTATGGCCAGGAATCACTGAGGCATGTCTGGGAATTAGAGTTTAATGATTTTTGATGCTTTAAGTGCGTTCTCCAGGTATATCTTTTGTGATAGTCGTAGCCTGTTAAACTAATTTATGAGAGGCAATGTTCTTCTAGAAAGCTTGGTGTAGGCTAGGTAAGTTGCAATTAAGTTCGTCGGTATGGGGCTGTGCAACATTATACTGACTCCAGCAACTGTATGCATAGCAATACACAACATAAGACTCCGAATGTCTTGTGGGTTTTTGGTTGTGCTATTTATTTAGAAGAAAAATGTATTCTGTTTATGCGCGAAATTCTATGAATATGCATGTGGTCATATCAGTTATTTTTAATTATAGGGTGTCATCTCAAATGAATCAGTGGTTCTGTATTGATTCTGTATTCTGTATGATATTGATTGTTGTTGTGGCTCATTCCTATTAAAGATGGCATGTGATTGTGATAATATGGTAGTAAAAGCTATTAGGCTAGTGGCATTGCTAAATGGTTTAATTTCCCTACTTGTCTTCTGGTATCTTTTGCATGCAGGAACTCAACAATGCTTTTCCACTACTTCTTGCTGATGTATTTGGGTTCTCTGGTGGTGAAGGATGGGGTTTAAATGTCCTGGAACCAGAAAGCAGTCTACATGACTACCATGCTGTGTATGAATTTCTTAAGCCTGGAGGCTACTTATTTAATGTCATGCAGAAGCTTCTCAGTGATCACAACTTCTTGTTTCAGTTCCCAGTTTCCTGTCTGCCAGTAAGTGGTGCCCGCTCTTTAGACGTCAATATTAGATGGTGTATCATAATTGAAAGGAAATGGGTGTGCTAATATAGATTGATTAGTATCAGAAAGTTTGTTCTAATGACTAAGCCTTTATTAGTTGCTGGTGAAAACTTTTTTGGTGACAACTTGTTAGATGTCCTGATATTGCATACATTGCTCTGCACTCTATCCCCTTTATTGCAATATTAAGGTTGCATAGCTTGTGAGCTAGCATTATATTTCTGCTCAGGGATCAGTGCTCAGTGATCTTCAGAAAGGTTGCATCCCTGTATGGTATCAAGAAAAGTTCTCAGTGATGCCAGGAAGTAATCTTGGACCTAGTATAACATTTAGTATCCTTTTAGTACTTCTGAAATTTGGAGGTTTTCTTTTTGGTTTTATAAATAATATGTAGTTTTCTGATCTTACTGCTTGGGTAGTAGTTTTGTAAAGTCTTTTCTAGAATAGAAGGAAATCAGATGATACTATTTTATTTCGTGAAAGTTCATTTTGTTGTTATTGCCCTTCATTATTATCACATTCATGGTTGTAGTATGATGCTAATGAGCTTTATGCATCCAGACAGGCTGCACGTAGATAGAGTAGATAGGAACAGCTTGGAATTAAGAAGATTATCAAAATTGATTCTCAAGAAGCCAGACTTGCCTTTGGAATGAGTGTTTTGCATGAATTTGAGTGCTTATGAAAGCTGATCTGATCTTAGTTCCTCCTTAATAAAGTTGCATAGACGCACTTGAGTACTATGTCGTGTTGTTTGTTTATTTCGTTGTGCATCCTGATACAAGACGGGTAAGTTTTCCCTCTCCTCAATTGTTATTAGCTTGTCCTTGAAATAGTATTTGACATGCGAGCACGGGATTTCCAATTCTTGCTCGCTTACGATTTGTCGGCTTTCTCCATTGTTTAACATGTTTTGTGAATTTATGTATATGCAAAGCTTGCTTTTTGTTCATTCTCTTTTGTGCTTGGGTGGGTAAGTGTGCATCTGTTTGCTGCTCACTTTGAGCCTTCCTTGATCTAAAACTGTAAATTTACTCATCCTTTGGTGTCTCTTAACGCTTCTAGATCACCAACCGCAGCAAGGCTGGCCGGCATATTGACACAAGAAGTTTTTGGCCTTTTAGCCAAATTATGCTGCCAGAATCTTGATTATTTTAGGGTTTAGGCGTCAGTTCCTACTGAGTGCGACCCTTAACTCAGATCTCACTCACAAGTTTTGCTCGATTGTGATTGTCATTTCCTTTTACAAGGAGTATTTTATTGCATGTTGAATGTGTGTAGCGAAGAAACAAAATTTGTTGCTAGCGTTTATTTTTCGAATCTGTGTATTTTCTAATTATGTTATTGCTTGTTATTGTTAATGTTGTAGGATGTGTCACAGTGGAGTGGTATTAATAATGTACTGTACGTTCATCTTCTGGAAGATTATCTGAATCACTTCATTCCCCTCGATAAGTCTTCAATTCAAAGTCAAGCGGCTACTCCTAACAGAAGCGTTCCGCTTCAATGGAGTCCTAGCAACATTTTTCATCAAAGTTCTGTTGCAGATGCACAGTAAGCGCATAGGTTTTTTTACTGAGCCATCATGTCCAACCTAAATCTCATACAAGTGTATATTGCTATATTATTAAGTGTTTGTCCAGATTGTCCTTTTCCAATAAAATGAAGTGTAGTCAGACAGGTTTGGAAATTTTTTCTGCCGCTCTAATGATCTGTTTTACTTTATTTAAGTCGTTCCTTTCTTTTGGTTATCTGCTTTTTATTAACCCAAGTGTGTGGGTGTTGGTTCGTTCGTGTTTGTATATATGTGTGTGTGTGTGTGTGTGTGTGTGTGTTTATTCGTGCGTGCGTGCGTGTCTGTGTGTGTATGCGTGTGTGAATATTGAGGAACCATGTTTGTATCTGCGTACACGCACTTAGCAGCATTTATTTCTCTGTTTTCGTCTAGAAAATTGTCGTCTTTTACGCATGGCATCAGCATGTCTGCTGATCATCTTGATAGGAATGTTTTGAAAGCCGAAACGTTTTTGCAGGTGCTCACGTGATAGTTGTGTCGATAAATATCCCTGAAACTCTGTACCGCGGTACATGCATTTTATTTGACTGTTTTTATATCCTATGACGTTTACGCTTGCGTGTCTTGCGTATAATTGGCAAAAACTTGAGGTTTTGCCTGATTCGCTGCAGTTTCTTTTAGATAGGTACTTATATTTCCGAAATTTCGCGTGTGTATCTAGCCAACCGTAATTTTAAACTTTCCGCGTTAAAGTGCGTAACGCAATTGCATCGTATGTTTAGCACCGTTGTCGTGGAATACTTCGAATACGACTATGTAGTTATGGAAGATAAGGAGCGAAGAGCAACAAGACATGCGACAATACGCCAGTGGTTCATATGCGATAGATGCACGTTTTTAATGAATGGCTTCAGTTTTAGCCTTGGTTATCAGATTTTACTTGTTTTATTTTTCTTGCCTTCTTGTGTAGATCTTGTGCGACTTCTGGCTGGGGCAAGATGCTGGCGATTCACCGGTTGCCGTTGAGCAGGTATGTTACGCCAACTTAAACACTTTTTTCCAACTTTAATTCTCTTAGTGTTAGCGTGCTAAGTGACCAAACTGGATAGAAGTTCTTTACGAGGAGCAACAGGCGTTTTAAAAGCGCGATTCGATTTCAATGGGCATTCATAGCTGTTAGTTCGAAATTAAAGTGTCTTTGCTCCAGCAGCCATGTAATGCACCTTTCTGTTTTAAAGTAGCACGTTTCAGCTGCGCTGCAAGCTGTAAACAACTTATTTATTCTTTTCACTTGCGTATATAACTATGGTAGAACCGTTAGCATGCAAATAGCTGTTAGCAGTAGCAATAAAATGTTAGCAGCCATATGACTAGAGCATCAGGAGCCTGTATCAATGGCAGCTCGTATTAGGGAAAGTAATTTCGTACCACGCTGACGGCACATTTAATTGTCCTTTTTCCTGTTTGCAGGACTACTTCCTCCCTTCAGTGGATCATGCACGTATGGTTAGAATTCTCGTAAAGTACTTGCACTTATACGTTAACTCGAGCTCGTCATTGCCGTCGTTTACTGGCCATTTTGTGGATCAGAAAATTGATGAGTTTAAAAGGTTAGATCCTTATGTTAATTTCATGTGTTTCTTTATGTGTACTTTATTTGGGCGAAGTGTGCTTTGTGTCCATTGAAGCATTCCTTGAGATTTCCTCGGCCTTTCCTTGACCTTGATTGAAGCGGTCCCCCTTCATGTAGGCCTTGTGTGGTCAAAGTGTGCTTTATGGACAAAGTGGGCTGCATGTCGATTGAAAAAGTGCTTTCAATTGCTTGAAAGTTCGTGGCTTCATTTTCGGTTTTACCTTTTGCTTTTGCTTGTGACGCACATTCGGGTTTGCGTCATTCGCCATTAAATTTGAACTTAGCTTGGAGATAAACATAGAAAAACCAGCCTTCATCGGTCAAACCGTTGGTTCGTTGCTTTGCTGCTTCCCAGGGATTGATAATTTGTTGCAATTTATTTAGTATGGCTACTTATTATTTATATAGTGACATTTGGAGAAAGGAATTATCAAAATTAATTTTATTGTTACTTTGCATGTTGATCCCAGAGTTTTGATACCTGCACTTGTTCAAAAGAAGCTCTACAACTTCCTAAAGCGATGCTTCATTCATTGGCCACTTGATGGATCTTTTCGCATGGTAAGATTTTCCTTGTGGCAATATCCCTCTTGGGCGACGATTGCGTAAGTTGCAAGCATATTATAGCGCTATGTTGATTTTTTTATAATTTATGAGGGTGGGAATTCGCGTTATTGCCCTGAAGTTGAATGGCTTACTGATTTGCGGGCGTATGGATTGAGAATTGAACATTTTCCTGTTCGATCTGGAGTTTATTTCGTGTATATGACTATTGAAAACACATTTATGGGTCACTTTTGTAGATTTGCTAACTTTGCTAGCTATAGGGTTAACTGTCTCTATATAACGCTATAACTGTCTCTTCAAGAGACAGTCCGGGTAGATGGGTTATGGTTATTGTTAACTATATGATACTCTCTTGAGCAAGATCGATTGACAGCTCTGCTAAATGTTGTTTTCTACGAAGCATTGCTTGCGTGCATGCCTTGCGTGCCCACTCGCGTGCGTTATTTGTTGTCTAAGTAGCTTCTGAGAGACTGATTTTTAGATTTTCCTAAAATTTTCGATCCTGAAAATCTTGCTTCAATTTTTCTGGTTTCGTGCGCTTCTGTCGTTTTATTGCATGTAAGTATTTTTCTTTATTTTGAGGTCTTGGAGACGTGGCTGAGTTACATCCAGCCTTGGCGATATATCGATCAGAATGCGTCTGTGCACGAAGAGTCTGTTGCCGTGGACTTGAATCCGTGGTAAGCTATGCGGTGTTGCTCATGGCAGAACCAGATCACCGTATAAAATAAGTAGGCTTTGCTTCTCTCGAGAGAATTTCGCTGCCTTGCGATTGCGTATCGCAGGCGTTGATCTTTTGCCCCTGCAAGTTAATGTTTCTGAGTTGTAACCAGGGGATAGCGTCGTCAAACTTATCGTATCCGTCGGTCTTTGTTAGGACAAGTCTTTGAGCAAACTTCTTAATTCCTCTTTCATGAGTAGCAGTCAATGTTAGCATTGTGGGTGGTAACCTTGATATGTCTTTATTTGTAAAAGTATGTGGCTTGCGCAGTTATATTTGTTCTTGCTTGCAGGAAGGCATTCATTGCTGACAACGCAGTTTTCTACTCATCGCTCTTTCTACTCTTCATTCCACGCGCTCTGCGTTACGACTTCAAGTCGCTGCGGGATATCCAGCATATCTACCGAGTTGCTAAGGTAGCCCTCGTTTCTATTGCTTCTGTCGGTATTGTCGTAAGAAACCCACGTACTTACAATAGTCAATCTATCCTACTTGGGAGGCCGCACATCTAAATTTTATTTTAATTATTTATTACTTATAGTTTTTTATTTTTTATTTTTATTTTATTTTTATTTTTATTATTATTTTGTTTTTTTCTATTTATTATTCATAGTTACTTAAAGAAGATTGTATCCGTGTTTCTTACGTTTGAAATATTCTTTCGTTACTTCATGATGGCTTTATGGTTGCGCGAATATGAACTCATAACTGTTGATGCTTGCTTTTTCTTTTAGGTGTTTTCGCAACCTGGCCTCATTGAAGTTCTACAAGATGGTAGGCAAATTGTTTTTTAAATTCATTTACTTGATTTTTCTGTAAAGGTATGTATGTATGTATGTATGTATGTATGTATGTATGTATGTATGTATGTATGTATGTATGTATGTATGTATGT
>QQSS02178442.1:0-14653 GCA_003687565.2 Craspedacusta sowerbii
TATATATATATATATATATATATATATGCATTGACTTCAAAGAAAATCATCATTTTTACGAGCTTTCGATAAAATCTATTCATCTCAGGCTATGAACAAACAGAAAACATATAAGACACAACTTTAATAAATTGCAAGAACAATAAAATTTACAGAACTATAAAAACAATCCTATCCTATCCGCTATTAATACACCTGCGTAAAAGTTAGCCGAATTCTTGGTTCGCGTTTTTTGAGCCGTCGACTAAAAATGAGTATACTGTCTGTGATTCCTTCTCGTTTGCTAGTGAAGTACGTGACCGAAATTCCTTGTATTTTATGTCTTTCTTGAATATTGATTCCCTGTTCTCCAACATAACTTTAGACAAAACTATTGATATCTGCTGTAATGCTCTGTTTGCACAATGTAGTATTGTCAGAAACCTCAAAAAATGTCAACTTAAAGAGCTTCTAAAATTAGCCACAAAGGATTCGTTTATTTTATGTAATGGTATGTACTACTCCCAGTTAGATGGTGTTGCTATGGGTTCCCCGTTGGGTCCACCACTGGTCAATATATTTCTCTGCCATCATGAAAAGTTATGGTTGCAAGAATGCCCTGCCCATTATAAGCCCCTTCACTTTCGTAGATATGTGGATGATATATTTGCACTGTTCAAACATGAAGAAGATTTAAGAAACTTTCTTAATTATCGCAATAGTCGTCATCCATGTATGAAGTTTAGTGTGGAAAGAGAGTCAATAAACAGTTTACCATTCCTGGACATCGACTGCTTTTCCTTACAAAAACCAAAGGGAGTATTTGTTGTTGAAAACTTGAAAGTAATTCTTTTGGCGCTGATTACTATGTTGGCATCAGTCCATTTATGCTTTTCTATTTTCAAAGACAACAATAAACTTAAAGTCGATCTGAAGATTTCGCAGGCTTTCATAAACACTCTGCAAAATAAAACGCTTTAGATCCGGATCAACGAAGACAGATTTGATCGCAAATGCCCCCAAACCATTTTGAATCATCATGATCTTGTCAACAAATCTGGTCTCATAAGTTTTACGCCTCATTCTTGGAAGTAGTTTGCTTTGATATAGTTTATGATAGTTAAAAATGGTATGCGATTACAAAAACATGTCCTCAAAATTAAAACAACCTGTTTTGGTTCTGAGTATTGTTACAAGATTTTGTACTTTTTCGAGCTTTTGGAAGGATAATAGATGCCTTTTATCGGTCGAATCCAAAATAAGCTTGCGTTTCGTCATATTTGATTTATATTTATTAAGCTCCATATCCCAAAACCATATAAATCCATGAAAGGTTATTGATTGCCAATGTCCCAAAACTTTCATGTTTTGTATCACCTGTGCCAAAACCAAATCTCTAATCAACCACAATCCATACCTCGCTATGTGCGAGAGTATGACATATCTCGCGTTCAACCTGTTTAATGCTTTGATTTTTTAATTACCAACGTGATATTCGTGTAATACAGGAGATTTTTCCACTCGCAGACAATTCAGAACATGACTATAACGAATAATATACAGTCATTAATTTAATGGTAAACAAGTAATAGAATGGGATTAACAGCAATGGGCACTACACAAAGTCATGTCTATTGATTGCATGAATTTAGGATGAAGGCAAGTATGACATAGAGTTGAGCTAGACCCTATTGTTATCTCGATTCAAGACTGCGCATGCGCCACCAGCATCTTTTCTTCTTACAGCAAGGAAACAGAACATGGTTTCCGACGCTTAAATGGGATTCCGGAGGATAGGTTGGTGAAGAACCAGGAGTTTCCCCGGCTGCGCAGTCCATCGATCGTCGGTGACAGCAAATGAGACCAGTCGTGCAGGTCGAGGCTCTCAAAGAGCTAAAGAGCTCGATACGTGCCCTCGAAGTGAGGCTCGGACGACTGGTCGATGCTCCAAGGATCTTGAAACTGACATAGCACTTTCCCCTGCTACTAAGGAGACACTCTTCGTGAAAACCTTCCCAGCGGGCGACGAAGTCGTACTGTGCTGGTTAGGTCTTCTTAGGAGATTCCCCAGACAGGGTAGCTGCAAAAATTTGTCACATACCCTGCTTGTCCACCGACCGCCGCGTGGAGGCTCTCCTAGTTGGCCGGCTGGGATTAGGGAGGATTGCAACAGCTATTATGACCAGAAGCAACTAATTGGTGACAAAAGTCTCTTCGTTCAACCTTTCGGGAGACATATTTTACGCCAGTGCGTTCCGGAGATGTTTCAATGCTACTTCGTAGAGTGATTCTATCGGACATCGTCGTCCAAATCACTTTTGTAGACATCGCCATCAGGCGAGCTATGGACTTAGAAAAACGAGTCTTAAGTTTATTAAGATATCTGATTATTTTTCAAGACTGCATTTAGAATTTGCAGTTTCAAGTTTTCTTTGGATACTTAATTTTTAGCAAAACCAGATTGTATAGAGGACTTCATTTTTGATGGTATAGCTATGTAATTACTGAGTAAGTAATATAGAACAATAGCTTAATGATGAGGCGACTCAAAATGAGAAGGAAGATGTATTTTTAATACCAGTTATATCAGAAAAGCTGGGCGTTGCGGAAGTAATCGGTTTGCTCCACATTCTCTGCAAAGAGACAACATCAAAGGACACGCTGTCATGTTAAGATTAAGTCATACCTTAAGTTAAGTATACAAGATTCGGATTTACTAAAACTTTAGACATTTGATACAGTTTAGGCATTGAGATTTTTATATAGGCTTGACAGTGCTTGCGAAATCAAAACAGTGTAACACGTTCCTTCTCCACTATAACGTTTCCTGTGTCACCAATAAGCTCACCAATCTGTCTACTGCAAGTATCCTGATGCAACACCTTCTTATTTCTAATGCTGTGTGCAAAGCTTGACAATCATGTATTTTTAGAATCTTCATTACGTTTACCTATTACGATAAGCCATATCCACATAGTCTACATCTAGGTTTGTTTCGCAAATACGCCATGAAAGATGAAATACCGATAATACTGTGGTGAGCCTCCGTTTACTACCCTCCTTACTGCCTACCTGTGCAAACTTGTAATCACATTTATGAGCTCAAGTTCTAAGGAAGGAAATCTTACAATGAGTTAGCGCACGCTAATGATCTTATTTTTTAAATATCACTTCTATTTTTGATAATGAAGTCAATATGGACTATAGATTACTAGCCTTTTCCTGCGATTGATGCAAAGGCAACAAATATATTCATGCCGTGTTGTTGGCTCAGGCACAAAAATCGTAAAGGTCGATAGATAGTAAATAATTAGATAGCCTAACTCCATTGCTAGTTGGCATGACAACTTATTGTACAGCGATATATATTGGAAACTTTCGCTAGTGAAGTCCAAATACCACTAGGCCAGCCAACCAGCAGACTAATTGATCTAGTAGTTCGGCTGACCAGTTTTGCGGGTTGTCAAATTTCTAACTCTAATTGGAAGGATCTGCCTTGACTTAGACATCTTATTAACGGATGTAGCTTACTTTGAGCAAATAAGAAG
The DNA here is from genome assembly GCA_003687565.2 of Craspedacusta sowerbii. Taxonomy (NCBI): domain Eukaryota; kingdom Metazoa; phylum Cnidaria; class Hydrozoa; order Limnomedusae; family Olindiidae; genus Craspedacusta; species Craspedacusta sowerbii. The sequence continues at coordinate 3,528 of QQSS02178442.1, forward strand.
ATCATGAGGTTAATTTAGCTCATTTGTAAGACTGGATCACACGTAAGTTCGATAAAATATGTACGCCATTGTATTAAATCTATGTATACCTATGTATTTTTTATTTTGATGGGGAAAAATACGTTCTTGAATCTTGAACTTTGAATATTGGAAGACCTTTGATGATCTGCTGATTCGACTGATTGTCCGAATGATAAAATGTAGACTGTGTGGATACGGCTTATCGTGATGGAACGGTGGAAGTGACGTCTTTTCTGCTCTAGTCGGTATGGGGCGCCTACTAACTCACAAAGATAACGTTAAAAACGCAAAACAGGGATACATATATAGACAATCTCGTGAGCTTCGTCCAGAATCGGTAAAATTTATTTATTCCTCCTTTTATAGTATATTATTATTATGATTATTTTTATATGGATATAAATATATGCGTGGCGGTAAATTATGTATAAGTACTAATAAATGTATACTCAAATGATAAGTAATTGTAAATATAATGTAAATATAAAGAGTAAGTAAGTATAAGTGTTTAAATCTATTTAAAGCTACTTCTGAAAGGCATTAATATTTGCAATGATTCCGCATGGATACAGACGATTGACGAGATATATCGCACCAGCACTCCATGAGTTCTACTTCGGTATTCCAACGGTTGGTAAAGTTTGCTACTTTAAGATGAAGAGGTTTATTGAAATTTATTATGCCTTTCCCGGACCTTAAATATAAGTTAATTTTTGGTGAATTTTACGTTGCTGGCGCTTTTAATGCTGGTCTCAGTAGTAAATGGGAGAAAAAATTGAACGTTTGAACCCAATTGGCTTAAATGTCTCGCCCTCGACTGCGCAGATGGCTTTCGAGAAAGATCTGCCTGCCAGTCCACCAGAATAAGACAAAAGAAGTCGGCAAATTTGAAGATGAAGATAGGGAATTAAGCTAAGAAGAGAATGCGAATAATTGAGCAAGTCAAACAGAGGTTATCGACTCTTGTTTCTGCTCAACGTTCTCAAGCATTTTTCTCCAATCGTAGTCAAATCAAAGACTCCTCCCCTAATCTCGTCAGAGCAATAATGGAGGACCAGCTACTGCTCCGTGAAAGATCCGAGCCTAACCATCAGCCGATGGCTGAGAAACATATGCTTTGTGATGCTATTCATGGAAGGCTACAATTCCAGATGTCAAGATAACACATCAACAGTGTCGACATCTTTTTGTGTCGACATAATAGAAGTCGTAAGGCCTGGAAATTCGATGGACTGGAAGTTTAAATTGACGGAGTAAAAGCGGCCATTAAATGATATCCATGAAAATAAAGATGCTGACCAAAACACCCACGACAGACTTCTCAAAGCTTTCGCTAAAAGAGAGAAGATAGTAAATAGCATCTAATAATTTCTCCAAGATCTAGGCTCTTATCTATAACAATGATTTGAATGAAGTGATGTTTCGAAAAGAAAAAAAACTTAAACATCGTTGTGGCTTATGATTGACTTACTAATGTTTGCTGTTCTGACAAATGTAGTGGAACCAAACGCAAGCTTTCATAATCGCAGCTGTAGAAACGGGCTGGATTGCCAGTGCATTAAAAAATCGTCCATGAGTTTTTCTTCAAGAAAGGATAAGCAGAAACCGAGTTTTAGATTGCGTTCCTGCCAAACAAGAAAAATCAATGGCTCAGAGATTGCACTAACCTTTTATCGTGACTTTTATTGACTGCTCCATCGAATTATATGACCATGTGTAAAATAAGGGGTTTACCGGTAAAATTACCTGTTGCTTAAATAGCTCATAGTGACACAGTCCAATATATGGATACCGATTCGGAAGCAATTAAAAATACTGCTGAAAGCGCGTCGATAAAAATCTCAACATAGTAGGAAGGAAGCCCGGAATGTCGATCTGCTACTCAGTAAAATTCTAAGAGCATAGAACAAAGTGTTCTCCTTCTCGAAAACCCTGAGCGACCTGGAAGGCTAGTTCATTTGAGCTGCATGACGATACCAAGGTTTAAAGTTGCCAGATCATATAGAGATCTAGCAAAAAGTTTACTAGCCAACGCCAAAGACTCTCTCTCACTTGAAAGCAATGCAGACGATCCAAAGTGGAGTTCATAACGGCTGGGAACAAGCAAGCTAGCTGGTCACACTGTTAAAAAACAAAAACAACAACCACAGTCAAGACTTGCACAGTGCTGGACAAAAAAAGAATTTCACAATTAGAATGTTTGAAGAATTAGAAGCTTGAGATGTTAAAGTAAGGCTACCCAAGCTGTGTAAGACCTCGACCAATGCTCGGAAATCTGGCTCTACTTTGCTATTTCTTTGTCTCGACCAGTTAAATAGTTGTTGCTGACAGTTTCTCGCCTACCTTTCGTCGCGTCGATGTGACTTTGCCTTTCTTTTAAACCAGAGATGTACTTCTTCAGGTAACCGTGGCTTCTGTACGTTCCTCTTTCACGTGACAACTGCCTCGCTTGTTAATCGCCTTTTGTCCCACCTTCTAGATGTCATCCATAATAGAGAGTGTTTCGAACCTATTTCTGACATCATGGAACTCTGAGCAAGAATTGCTGCGCGAACGACATAGCGTTTGCGGGGAATAGCACCACAACTTCAGGCAGGTCTCTAGCGAGAGATGATCGGTATCTCACACTGTTTCTATAGATACTAGGCGTTAAGATATTATTAATCCTTGGCGTACGACGATGTCGTCGATTTTCCTCGTGGCTGTAATTTGTGATACGGGGTATTTGATGTGATATTTGATGTTTAAGAGCATCTCTTGCCTTGCTGCCAGTAAATGCATTTAGGCTCTGGCATGTCAACACCGTAACGCGTTATTCACAACCCCTCGAAGAAGATATTGCTGTAAACGAATAACCATCGTATGGGTAACACCGCATGAAGAGAATCATTCTTCTCCTCCGTTAGGATTGCATATCTGAAACTTTTGGATTATGCGACTTGCAGAGGTAATAACACGCTAACTCGCAGTGGGGTGGTTTATAAAAGTGACACTGATGATCATGATTGCGACTGCTAACATAACCACTGACAAACATACACAACGAATGTTTAGAATAACCGCCGACCAGCATACGTGAACGGATTTCAAATAGCTTAGTTTAGTTTGGGCAGTCATTGAACGTTTGAATTCCCGAAATAGGTGCACTCACGTAAAAGATCGACATTTAAATCCCTTTATGGCAAGAGGAATTTTTCTGGGCTCACGAACTTAATTTCTTGTATGGAGTTTGCTAAATCGAAAATATATCTGATTTGTAATTTCGTAGAGAAAAGATCGTGAGAAAAAAAGACTTTCAATAATAACGGCAAATCATCTCCTTATGGATAGGCTTTTTCTCAATTTTAATAAATTCAGGATACTTCGGCAATTATTGACGTCGCCAATATTCGACTGCCTCTGCGACCGTTATATAAATCTTTTTTCGTTTTGTTTGAAAAATAAACTAAACTGCCTTTCGTTTTACATATTAGTAAGTGTTCGAGGTTTGATGGTAGCTTCGGTAGATGACGTCAGATTGTCTGTTGAACGATGAACTGTTTGCTCAATTTAGGAGAAATGCCTGGAATCCAAGGTAAGACTGCAATTGGTTGTAGCTGTTGTTGCTTCTCGTGATGACTGTCATTAAAAGGAGCGGCTGTCTGTATTTTCCTTTGTTAACTATGACGTCCAGCGCATTCCGATTGTCCCGTTTTCCTTCAAATTATCTAGGAGGAAATCAGCTTCATTTTGAATGAACTAGTAGCTACATAACTTTTCAGCTCTCGATAGAACTCCTGAAAATGTTACTTTGGTCACACGAGAATGAGTGAACGCAGGAGTTAGGTTAGATTTGCAAGTTAGTTATTGCCGGCTTGTGGTATATTTTGAAGAGGTAGAGTCTCATTCGTTGACTGATGATTGTCACATCAAGGAAATTCAGCTACGTCTGCACATTTTCGATCTCCATTGTGTACATGATAGGAGGATTTTGCCTGTTTAAATATTCTTTGAACTGTTCAGTCTCTTGAATGCTTTCAAATCTGCCATGCGAGTCATCTACATAGCGACGATGCGACTTCACAATAACGTTGTTGTTGGCAGCTGCACGTAATGCTTTCCCTTCAAGATGTTGTAAATACGCTTCCGTCAACCGCAACCAACGCCAACTTTACGGGAGCAACGGAGCGATAAGAACATCCGAATAAATCCTTTTGACAAGAGCAACGGATTTGTGCGTACTGATACAAAAACAGCTATTAAAAGGAGATTCAAGCAATGCCAACAACGATTTGTGTAAAGTGGTTCCAACACTATCCATGATTTAGTAAGTGCAACGAATCCCAAGATCACTTAAGAAGCAAGACAAACTTCCAAAGAGTGAGTATGCAAGTTTACATCCATGATGCAATAGCACCATCCATGTATGGCTCCATAATGGCTTGTAAACGGAGCAAAATTGTAGGACATAGATCCTATGGAAATTCTCGTACGATGTGCAGAACCTTATCCATCTATTCCACCTAGCAAGTCCCTAAAGGTAGTTATACATCTGCTTTCGTCTTCTGGAAGAAGCAAATTGACAACTGCTGAATGTGCTAGAGCTTTGCCTTTCCAGTAATTACCTCAGATGGGGAAAAGAAATAAGGATGGTCAATAACAACTCTAGTTCCACTGGATTATCACTAATAGTTGTAATGTTGGAAGCGTACTTACAACATTGTCATGGAAAGTCCATGATGTGGAGCATGAGGACGCGCCTGGAACCCACTCGAGCTAGGTCAACGAGGAGGAAGTGAGCAGGGAGACCCCTTAACAAGAACTCCCTGCTCCTTCATTGGACGCGCTGTTTGTAACAACGTCCTCCTCGAACAGTGTATAAACTCGTGTAAATTTATTTAGTCAGTAGAAGTATCAGCAGCGTACGGATATTTCAGTTCCCTCTTGACTCGCATGGTAGATTTGAAAGCATTCAAGAGACTGAACAGTTCAAAGAAATTTTAAACAGGCAAGATCCTGCTATTATGTACACAATGGAGATCGAAAATGTGCAGACGTAGCTGAATTTCCTTGATGTGACAATCATCAATAACGAATGAGACTCTACCTCTTCAAAATATACCACAATGTAAATAACTTGAAAATCTAACCTAACTCCTGCGTTCACTCACTCTCGTGTGGCCAAAGTAACATTTTCAGGAGTTCTATCGAGAGCTGAAAAGTTATTTATTTACTAGTTAATTCAAAATGAAGCTGATTTCCTCCTAGATAATTTGAAGGAACACGGACACAATCGGAATGAGCTGGAAGTCATAGTGAACAAAGGAAAATACAGGCAGCCGCTCCTTTTAATGACAGTCATCACGAGAAGCACAACAGCTACAACCAATTGCAGTCTTACCTTGGACTCCAGGCATTTCTCCTAAATTGAGCAAACAGTTCATCGTTCAACAGACAATCTGACGTCATCTACCGAAGCTACCATCAAACCTCGAACACTTACTAATATGTAAAACGAAAGGCAGTTTAGTTTATTTTTCAAACAAAGCGAAAAAAAGATTTATATAACGGTCGCAGAGGCAGTCGAATATTGGCGACGTCAATAATTGCCGAAGTATCCTGAATTCACTAAAATTGAGAAAGAACCGATCCATAAAGATATGATCTGTTGCCATTATATCTGATTCGTGTATTGCGGGTACGTGTGTTGACATATGTTTGATTGTAAGGGTACTCTTCAAAGTGAGAGCACCTTTCCCTTCCTTTAAAGTTTATGAACGAATCTGATCTACAATAGACCAGGTATTGTCGATGGGAGACGAGCAATCCTCAATAAATGTGCATTTCGATTTGACAATCGGTTGTGCTGAACTCCTTTGAAAGTTTTCTGTAGCAAAAAATAATAGCATTTAAAGAGATTCATAAGTTTTAACTGGATTAGTTAGTTAAAACCAGTTTTAATTAATAAGACCTAACTCTAAACAAAAGCGGAAGAAGGGCGTTTTGGGAATGATGCATGTTCTATCCTGTTTTGGTGTTGATGGAGATTTTTTCCAAAATGCAGGATCTTTTCCCACCTAAACCTTAGCAAGACGTGGGTTTTGAGCGGGGGTTTTTGAGACCCTGTAAATATCTGCTTCTTTTCTTTCTTACTTGGTATAACCAATGTACTGCATTTGCGATATGCACATGAAGCAAAATTCCAGCATTATCTTACTTTATTTTTCCATTTATACTGCATATGATACATCAGCGCAGTCAAATTTTTGCAACAATCTAATTCTCATTCCTTCGATCGAGGATTAACGTGGTTATCTGAGGTCGAGGATTTGACAGCGCCGACAAAATATTAAGTTAGTGGTACAGACAAGAAGACTTAGAGCAAGTCAGAGGACCTCCGGGAGCATGCGCGGGTGCTTTCACTGCATGTGGTGGGACTTAACGATAGTGTCCGTGAAGGTGATGAGAGGTAAATAATGTGGGAAAGTCATGGCTCCTCTGGAAACTAAGGTGCAGTACTTAGACGATACTGATCCATTCAACAGTACAAGTTTTCCTGAGCCATCTCGGCCTCCGACCTATTTGTTCAGAGAGAATATTCCTATATCTACACAGATTCCCGCAATACATCGCCTACTTAAGGCACCTCATAATGTAAGCGGATAGTGTTTTCAGGTTTTGTGTCTGCTGACCTTGGTTTAGTATATCGATTGGAGAATTCTGTTTATATGACTACTGCAGAAAATTCTAGCTTCTGGCATCGTACTTGGAGTCTGTAGTTGTCATTTATTGGTCTTCTTCAGCTTCAAATATTGTTGCTAGCCATCTTTTTTGTTTATGACTTTTTTATTTTGATTTATTGCAGACAGTCAGATAATTGCTCCCAGAGTTTAAATAGTGCCAGTGACACAATAGTCTGGACATAGCTGGTTAGAAAAATGTAAATCATAGTTAGTCTGCTAGGTTGACACAAGTTTTATATTGGACTCGGAAAAATTTCTGTCCTTATGGATTTATGAACTGTTGATTTCTTTCCTCCTAAAGCCGTACTCATTTTTGCTATGTTTGCTTGAGCCATGTTTTGGTGCTTCGAACACTTGAATTATGGCTGAAATAACTTTTCTGAATATTATTTAATATAATTCATAGTGAAATGAGGCTGATGCAATTACGTAAGTCAATGGTTTACATAAGAAATATGATTGGAGTAGCTTTGCAAGATGGAGATGTAGGAGAAATATTCCTTTTTTAGGTGAAAGGCCGTTTTATTTTCTGAAATAGCTTGCTAGGAAGGATATCTCAAAGATTTCATAGTGACAAGTCAATAAAATGATATCTCAAATATTTGATATGATATCTCAAATAAAATGATATCTCAAATATTTCATAGTGACAAGTCGATAAAATTGTGAAAATCAATGGCTACCTAAAAAATATGATTAAAGTAGTTTCATAAGATGTAAAGGTAAGTAAAATATTACTATTGCAAGTGGTAGACTGTTTTATATTGGCAATATGCTGATTAAACGGTTAAATATTAAGTTTTCTTAAATGCAGTTTTAATTAGTTTGGATAGACTTTGAATACACTTACATGAGTCGAATCTTGTTGTTGCAATAAAAGTCACACAAATTGCTTGATGTATTTGCCTGGTTTTGGTTTGGCATGCTGGAGCTTCTGCATGAGTTTTTTATTGTTCCCTAACTTTTCTCTGTGATTATCCTTCTCTTTGTTTTTTTCCATTTCTTTTTCCCTTTTTTTAACTTGGGCATTCTAAGTGGTCTATGTTATAGTTGTTTTGGATTTTATAGTTGTTTTGGACACAAATTGCTTGATGTATTTGCCTGGTTTTGGCATGCTGGAGCTTCTGCATGAGTTTTTTATTGTTCCCTAACTTTTCTCTGTGATTATCCTTCTCTTTGTTTTCTTCCATTTCTTTTTCCCTATTTTAATTTGGGCATTCTAAGTGGTCTATTTTATAGTTGTTTTGGAGCTTGTGGAGATATCTTATAGCATGCATTTTAAGTTCGATTTATCATGATGTAGTATTATAGGTCTGCCATGTGCTGTGCCCCATGGCAGTCATGGCAATATGTTGTCTAGATGCAGACATTGATGGAATAAAGGTCTGCACTATGGATAATAGTTTTGAACTTCTGGACAGTCGCTATGGTTAATGGCAGGGTAGCAGACAAGTTCTTCTTGTAAAGGAATATAAGCCTGTTAATCCAGTCATTTCTGTTATGCTAAGGCATTAAGCCCCATCACCTATGTTAATCTGACTTGACATGCTTGGTCTGCAAGATCAGCCACATCATTTTTTATGGGTGCTTATGTGGTTTAGGTAACTAACCACCTTGTAATCTCTGTGATCTGTTTTTTGTTCTTCTGTTCGGCCATGAATACCCCTGTTTGACTGCTATGACTGTGGCATTATTTTAACCCTGCCCTTGCACTTATCAGTTAGGTTGCTTGGTTAACCAATAAATTCAAGACAGCTACTCAATGCTATGCCTAAGTGCCTCTTGTCGGTTTGTAATGCAGCTTTTAAGTTGCTACCTGGCTAGAGAATTAAAAATAAGCTATACATTGTCAATGATACACATCGAGCCTGCTGAAGCAAATGTAAATTGTGCTATATTAATCACCAACCTATATGTACGGAAATGATAATGATTAATTATAAAGCCTAAAATCAACTTAAAATTTTTGTCAAAAAAATGATGCTCGTGTCTAAGAACTTGCTCTTTATAGGAATTGACATGCATGAGTAATCAATCGCCACACCTGGTTAATGTTTGCATGCAAAAGTGGTGACTTGTTAATCAGTGGTCTAATGAAGGCAATAACTTTTAAATTGATTCTTGCAAGTGAAATTTCAATGAACTGATTGAGAAGATTGACATATTTCATACAGGTATATCAAGAATGACATGCGCATTGCTGATTCTTCCAGCTTCGCTTCCTAAAAAAAATCCACTATATGACTTGATCACTTGTATATTTGAGCGTGAGCAGTCTACTTGGAGCTTGTTTCTCCATTGGCTATTGAGCCATTAATCCAGGTGCCTGGCTTTGTGCTTGTAAAAGTTTTTAGATATGTACACTTTTGCAAACATATATGATACTCAAGGAACAATCCAGCATACGATCAATTTGGAGGTGCGCATTGTCATTGATATGTTTTTTTAAGTATGTTGTTTTAGTTTCATGAACTTGACAAATGAATATTTTTTTACATAAGGTTAACACCATATTTGGTACCTTGTGAAATTTTTTTTTCGTACAAAGCAACAAGAAAGTGCTTGATCTTTTGCAGTTCTGATTGAAGGTTATGGAACAAACTATTGGCTTCTGGCTTTAAGTAGGTGTTAAGGTGGTAATACATCAATGGTGCGATGATCAGAATCTTGCATGAACGTTTTGCCCATTTAATTTCTAATTTGTAATTTTTGCTGTCTTGTCATTGCGCTTTCAAGTCCACCATGGATACTAGCTAATTTCTGATTTCCAGAAATTCCTGACATCAGAAAAAAACAACAACTATAGAGAACTGTAGTGATATTTGGTAATGGTAGTATGTGATCGTAGTCCTCTGCAGTGAAACCTCTCTATCTTATGACCATCCATCAACTCATGGAGCTAAGTTTTTGGAGAGATATATTTGCCAGCACTGTTGCTTTGCATGGTTCTTTATCACGAGCAAAAACTGCATAATGTCCCGCTTAAGTTGGAGGTATTCGTCGTGCAGTAGCCTGGCCAGACAGTTGCTTATATTGAAAATGGATTGCTTTTATGTCCTGCCTTTTCTCGAATGCTGTTAAGATGGACCATGGTGTTTCACTTGGCTTGTTTTTTTGAAAACAGGTCTTGTGTGTTGGAAACTGCTTTGTTTACTGTAAAAGTTTTAATTTATTTTACTGATGTTTGATAGAGTAATAATTAGAAAATTTTTCTACCAATAAATATGTCTTGGCCAAGTCAACGTGTTTCAGTAGATTATAAAGTACATGTCTCTTTAATTCGATTTTTTAATGTCTTGGATGTACTCACTTGTGTATTTGCAGTTTGATGTTTAGAGTCGGAATAGTGGATAGCATAGAAGCAGCGAATGTCCGTCTTATACAAGATTTCCTTGAATACTTGTTGTGTCCTCGTCATAAAATCCTTTGTCTTTTCTATTCCTTATTAGCTGGAAACAAACTACAAAGAGTAGTAATTTTAAAACGGTTGCCAATTGCAGATTTGTTTCTTGGATGCTATTGTTATTTTAGTGCTTTGCTTACTTTACTTCCCACTTTGACTATCACTGTAGATTGAAGATGTTGGATTGCAGCTTTCCCACAACTCGAATTATCTGGACTTGGAAAGTACACTAGAAGAGCAAGAGGACATTCTTGATGGATTCAAGGAGAAGTAGGTCTCTAACGTGTATAATATAATTTGCGAATATGATATCAGTACTATCAAGATCGTGATCTGCTCTAATAATTTCTTGTTTGCCTTCCTAAAGGTCACTTAACTGTCTCTTTGCTCTAGCCGAAAGAATACCATAATTCTTCGAACGCAGCTCTCGGTTCGTGTTCACAATATCATAGGTAAGTCTTGTCTGTTTCCTTTCCTGAGTCTGTCGACGCAAACTGCAGTGTTCATATCTCGCGTAACGTGTGCTTATATTTTATAGTTAACAAGCTGTGTCCAGTGATAGCATTTTTATCTTCCACTCTAGAAGTGGCCTTTTTTGTTAGAAAGCTTTTTTTTCTGTTTTAAAGAATTTAATAATATTAGTTAGAGGTTTCATTTCTGCTAGTCAATCGTAATTATAGTTTGATATGGTTGCGGTCCATGCCCGAGCTACTACAGTTGCTTAGCACGCACGCCAGCTGCCTTTAAATTCGTGGCACAGTGTGCGAATGATATAAGAAAAGGCCTCTTCTTAAATTAGCTTTTGTAGAAGTAATTTTTCTGATATGGCATTCCATATTTAAATTTAAAATGCTGAAAATTTATATATTAATATTAATATTCAGTGTTTTTTTAATTTATCTATATCTGTCTATCTATCTATCTATCTATCTATCTATCTATCTATCTATCTATCTATCTATCTATCTATCTATCTATCT
>QQSS02178453.1:0-14650 GCA_003687565.2 Craspedacusta sowerbii
TGTATGTATGTATGTATGTATGTATGTATGTATGTATGTATGTATGTATGTATGTATGCATGTATATATGTATGTATGTATGTATGTAGGTATGTATGTATGCATGCATGCATGCATGCATTCATGCATGCATTTATGTATGTGTGTATGTATGTATGTATAATTATATGTATGTTTTCCAAATTATGCTGCAGTTGGTCAAAGTTGTGTGTAAGCTATTTTGCTATTAAGCTATATTGTTCGCAATTGGGAAGCATACTCGTAACGTTGATAGGTCTAATTTTCATCTCGCTACACGGCGCTGGTTGCCATTGCTGGTGAAGCCTTTTCACTATGTAAGCAAATAAATAATTTACTGCATAAGCGCATTTTATAAAATTTTTTGGGGTTTCTCCCCCTACTGTTACAGGAACCTGTGATTGCCGCCAGCATGATCAATCAAGGGGTAATGGTTAAGGAATCGTGCATTGCTCGGGCGAAGCCTGGCTCGGAAACTTTGCGGATGACGCACGAGTACTATTACTATACAGTAGGTTCACTAGCTTGTTCTTCCCTGCACTTGCAGCAAGGTTTGTGAGGCCACGATTTCCGCAGAGTGACGCACGGCTAAGGTCTTGTTAAACGAGCGCATGTAATTGAACTCAGTGTAATATGATAGTTCCCCAGTTCGTCCGTTCTCCGTATCCCGGCGCACTTCGCACTGTGGGTCACACAACAAGTATGATTTTGAGTGATTGCCTTGAATCTCATTGAGCCCCGCTAAGGGATGCAGACGAAAAAGCAGTTTTTTTTCTTGTCTCAAAGAGCTACTTTCTAGGTATTTTGGTTGCGAATATGGTGATTTACATGAAGGCATTGTGGCATGCTCTCGCATGTAATTGTTTTATTTTTTGTATTGTTATATTCAGATTATATTCAGATTCTATATTGTATATTCAAATTCGTCTTTCTTATTTAACCGTACGTATCACTTCGGACAGCTCTGCGTTCCTCAGGCTACGAACAGGAACATGCGTCAAAGCTTTTTTCTGATTTTCTGCTTCATTTGTCTATTTATTTCGAAGATTGTTGCCTCATCTTACCGGGAGTATGTTGCGTACCCTGGAGAAGATGACTGCGCTGACTTCACCTTGGTTCCCGTCAACCAAACGAACATATATCTGTTGTTGACCAAGTCCGTCATTGCCAGTGATGTGAATTGTGCAGTGAGCTCATCGAAGATTGCCTTAGCAAGCAGTAGCACGGTACGTTCGCAGCTGCACTTTGTCGAAGAATAGCTTATCATTTGCAAGAAGGAATGAATTCTGCAAATACTTGTGCTGGTCCCAGCTTTTTCTGTTTGCTTTATCTCAATCATTTCTACTTAAGTTCTCCTTCCTAAGGTACCACAACCTATTTATACCTTCACGCTATTGATTAACCTACACTTGGAGTGTTGTTAAATAGCTTATCATGTGTACAAGTGCGAAGACGTGCGCAGTTTAAACTCAGAATTTGCTTAACAAACATACCTTGCTCTGTTAGTTATTTTGTTGTTGTATTATTGCTTACATTTTTTTTTACTTTGTTTGATGCTAGGTTATGCATTTATTTATTTATTTATTCATTTATTTATTTATTTATCTGTTAGTTAATTTTTGCACGCGCGACTGTGTTCTTGCATGGCTGTGTTGTGTGATCTGGAAGATTTTGTTTGCGTGCTTTATGTTGTTGCTACGCGACGGTGTGACCTGTTAGAATAAAGCTCTAGATGGTGCGGTTAGAAAGTTGTTTGTTGATTAGAGTCGTTCAAGTACACCTCCCTGCACTGCTGGGCCAGGGGCTCACGAACCACCGTGCTTTAAGGCTCGGCCGTGCCTGGACTCGCTATTGGACAAGTAAGCCCGTCTGTTGTGTATTACGATTCGCCCTTGCTTTGGCCTAGCATGTAGTACACCCGTCTGCTTTGATACTGGTTTCTTGCAACCATATTTCTTAGGATATAATTCTATAAGTGCTTGTTTGTCGATTTCGCCTCGCAAATAAAAGCGTTTAGAAAGTCTGTGATTTTTCGGTGCAAAATTACGCATGTCCGTTTTACATGTGATTAACGTTCTTGTCACGTTTGGGTTGGCCAAGGGCGCTACATACCACGCGGGGACAAATATTTATAATCCGCCAAATGACGGAATTCACCACTTCCCCCATTCTCCAAACGCCATGAGGGACGTGCATGGGAACCGAACCCGGGTCGCCGGAGAGGAAGGCAGAGTACTTACCACTAGACCACGAGAGCTGAGTGAACTAGTGAGAGGTTTACATAAACATATTGACACAACTGTAAGGTTTGGCGTGGTCCAGAGCACCAAATACCGCACAGTCAGACTCTTATCACGCGAGTACATATACTTGAAATCGGCCACGTTCAACGGTCGTTGAAGTGCCAGACTTGCGCATGTACGCAGAAAGAGCACAATGCTTTTGAATTTCAACATGTTTCAACTAACCATAGTCATCTTCAGGAAATTATGAAAGAAATATTCAAGAACAAATCGTTTGAATATGCAGCGATTTTGCTCCTTAGCAACACACGCAGCTTCAATGGCTTTGTATTGTACAATGTGTAATATCAAAACCTGGTAATTTGTATTCTTTATGGTGGTTTCAGGTCTTCGCTGCGTTTGTGTCCAAGTCCAGGGAGAATTCCGTCCTATCCGATCGAACTCGAAGCATGGGTGAAGAAGCGCCTTTCTCAGTCATTGCCACCATGCGTGGATCCACTTTGTACTACCCTGAAGTAAGCTGGTCGTTTTCGCTCTCATTTGTTTTTCGTGAAGTCTTATGTTGTTGTTGTTGATGTTGTTGCTGCTGTCGTCTTCATGCTGCCACATGTGAGTAACTTTTCCAGTTTAGCCATGATCTCAACTTGGCGCTTTCCCGTTGACTGAAATCTTTGTGTCGTGTTCGTTTTTGTCTTGCAGTGACATGCAATGAGATTTTTTTAAAGTATAGATATTAGACTACAGTTTTTAAGGGATCTGACAACGTCTTAAAATGTCGAGCGAGCAATAAAATAGAAAGCGGGAAGTGAGGTGTCTTAATTTAAGCCAGTCGAATAAGGAGCGGACTCCCCATTCAACCTATTGGTCGATTATCACGTTTTTTTTTCATGTTTAAATGTAATATTTTACGTCCCAGTACTACCACTGGTATGTGCTTAAAAAGATAAAGGTAGAGCAACATTTTTCTGCGGACGCCTGGCGCAATTTTATCACGTCTTAATAATTTTTTTGCAAGGCCTTGACACGATGGCCCACCCTAGACGATTTCCAGGCACGTAGATCACTTCCGAAGAGTGGGGTAAAAACCTTAGGCAGCGTACGTGCTGGTGTGAAACTGCTGTACATGACCAGAAGCTTGGAAAATCCGCTTCATCGAATTTCCTCACCAAAACCCGGTATCGTGTTATATTATGGCTGACGCGTCTTCATTAGCGTCAGTTGAAGACTATTAAAGACAATATTGAGATCTTTTGTATCGTCAGCAAAAAGAATATTGACAACATTGAGATATTTTGTCAATTCACTTCCTACTCGAATGCCTTCTTCCAAAATCCTCGCTCTCATTTGACCTGTCTCTGATCACTCCTTACATTTAGTTACACCCGACGAATACCCAGAATACAATGCCTAATTACATCACGTGACCAACTGCCAATCATAGCATTGCTACAAAGCAATGCTGTAAGGTGAATGCCCGCTTCAATTATGTCACGCATATATACGGCGTACGGCATTTTAGGCAGTCGTTCTGCAGCAGCAGTTCTCTAATACATTCTTGCCACGTAAGAAGAGCTTCTCTTAGCAGTCTTAAGGCAACATTACTGCTGCAGAATGGAATCATCAACTACGTTTAGTGGAGAAGGGCATGTAACGGAGTTTATTACGAAAGTCGAGTTGCAAGGTGACTAAAAAAATTTCGATAGCAAGAAGAAAGTGCAACTGCTTGCCAGCTACCTGAGCGGGCGATCATTTGACGTTTATTTACGATTACCTGAGGATCGGAGAGAAGAGTTTGAGGCAACTTAAGCCGAATTATTAAACAAATTTGAATGTGGGCAAGAAAACCAGGAAGTCGCTTTACATGAATTAGCAAGCCGATCTCACGCCGAAGGAGAAACACCCATGACTTACGCCTTTAAACTACTTGAGCTCGTTAAACTAGCGTATCCAAAGTTTGACGAACCAACAAGGTTGGAAATGAGGATTGCATCCGGAAATGCAAGTAGCTCTTAAAAAATCTGGCTGATTTCTCTGCTCTGGTCGTCAACAAATTAGCAGCCGAGGCAAGTCGTCTTCATTTTGCAGGTATTAAAATCTCCTCTCACATTGATACAGCAGCAGCAGTTTCCACTGTTTCTTATAATGCAGAGTTTATAAACTCGTTTGCAGATAAAGTCACTGAAAAGATTAACGCACTGAATTTAACCAATCGAAGTGGAGGAAGAATCGAATGGCCAAGATCATCAGTGCCGACCCGCAGTAAGCAGGACGTTCGTAAGTGCCGATCGTGCAACAAAA
Organism: Craspedacusta sowerbii; assembly: GCA_003687565.2. NCBI lineage: Eukaryota > Metazoa > Cnidaria > Hydrozoa > Limnomedusae > Olindiidae > Craspedacusta > Craspedacusta sowerbii. The sequence goes on from QQSS02178453.1 coordinate 4,560, forward strand.
CCGGGCACTTTGTTCGGCATTGCCCAACGAGATTGTGCCAGGCCTGTTGTAACCAAGGACACGATGCTTGGGATAAAGCATGTCCGAAATACCATTGACTATGTTGTGGCTTCCCAACTATTTATTTATATATAATTTCTACAGACTACAAGCATCGCCTGCCTCCAACCCTGAACTGACGGTTTCTGTTCACCGGTTGTTCTACACGCCTTTCTTAACCACATTCGAATTAATGTCATGCAAGATTCCGGTGCTGGCTGCTCAGTAATCAATATGGTAACTTTAAAAAAGCTTGATCTTTCGGCGAGGGTGTTCCAAGCGTTCGACCACTTAATTGACGCTTCTGGTAACAAAATGAAAATAATTGGTTCCATTTCGATTCCGGTAAGGCTGCCTAGATAGCGAAACCAGCCAGTTCACACATATAAGGTCCTCGACTCTCAAACAAGCTGCAAAGTTTTCCTTGGTCAAGACTTCATGGGTAGGTTTGGTTACGTCACGCTTGATTTCGACAGAGGCAGGGTTAACCTTGGGGAAGTGTGGCATATGGGAGTAAACATTGACAGGCGTTTACGAGTTGAATTATGCAAACGGTGTATCATAATGGGAAGATCGGAGCATATGGTGAATGTTAAATGTTATCCCGAGTTTTCGCTAGTAACTTCCGATTTCGAACCTCGTTTTGTCAAGAATCATAGTGGAATTTATTCAGCTCGAGCAAGCATTATTCCCGACTCAAATGAAACAGTTCAGAAGGCTTTTTTAACAATTCAGACGTTCCCCTCAATAGCCATCACTTCATGGGTTTTCTTTATCTGCCCCCCCCCCCCCTGAGGCTCATCATGCGAAAGAATTGGAAACTGAACAAGGGGTAAGCAATTCAAGCAGAGTTGTTCAATTGGAGCCAATTTAGATACAGTGCAAGGAGAAGCGATCATTTCCCTACTGTATTATATACGTATTTTCCAAATTTATAGCTGCCGAACCATTAATAGATCAAACCGCTGAAGCTGTAGCAAAAACGTTCTTGCGCAATTGGATTTTGTTACACGGAGTACGGTTTTATCTGTTGTCCGACCAAGGATCGAATGTCGAGGCATTCGATCGAACGTCATGCAAGCTCTTTGCAATTACTTTGGCATCGAAAAGCGACGATCATCTGCTTACCACAGCCAAGGCAACGGCTTCGTTGAAAGAAACATTCGAAACGTGTGAGAAATCCTTCGTACGATCTTACTCGGACACAAGTAATTGGACACCATGAATGGCGCAAAGACCTGCCGGAATTTGTGTTTGCTCTACAAGCAAGTTGTATGAGAAGCCATGAAGAAGCAATACAACACACGTTTACGCCCTATTAACTATCAGATGGGCGACTTGGTATGGCTTAGAATAAAGCACTATCGCGTTGGGGAGAACCGGAAACTCTCCCCCAGGAAAACCGGACCATGGGTGATCTTGGAAAAGCTCCCAAATGGAGTCAACTACAGAATCCAACAAAAGGGAACACAAAAAAGAGTCTATAACGACCATCTAGAAAGTTTCATAGCACGCAATACGGGCGATGCTACCGCTCCTACTAAAGCTCTAGAAAGCCGCAAATATCCGGGAGCAGTTCCTTGGGATTTATTAAACTAAACTGTATGTAGAAAGGGGAGAATGTAGGGTGAACCCCCGTCTGTAATTATGTCACGCATATATACGGCGTACGGCATCTTAGGCAGTCATTCTGCAGCAGTCCTCTAATACAATGTATACTTGCCACGTAAGAAGAGCTTCTCTTAGCAGTCTTAAGGCAACAATAGTTGAGTTGGTTCCAAGTGATTACAGTAGAAGGGGTTACAATAAGTCTTGGTCCCATCGCAGACTGTTTAAGTTTTAATCGATAAGTACTCTTGTCTTTTTTATTAAAGCTACACACAATGCAGTCGCCTCGGCTGTGTCATATCAAAACTCAATTCGGATGGTACTACGAAGCCGAAAGAGAAGTGGACGTGCATCTATCGGCCAAAGCCATCACCAGTTCATGAAGATGGAGACACAGAAACGTGGGTGATTCCTGTTGCGGTAGTCGTTCCCGTGGTCGTTGTCGCTACAGTCGTCGCTATCGCAGTCCTCGTGCTTCTTCTACGCCGTCGGTCTCGGCGAAGAGCCGAAAACGAGAAAAAATCGGTCGCCACGCCGAAGCCAGTAACACTTGCCCCCGTCAAGAAACAAGATAATTACTGGTTTTAAATTCTGCAACCGAACGAAGCTGTTTAGGAAGAAACCTCCCGGAAACACGCCAAGAATGATCGGGCGAAGAATGTATTGTCTCCCTCGTCCAAGTTGGCGCTGTGTTACTTCAGCTGAAACGCATCTGCGTCACGGAGTCTTTTAGGACCCTTTTGAAATTCCTTATTGTTTTCTTTCCTTAACGAAAGCGAGTTGATGCGTCGTTACCTCCTTTCTTCCATGAAACTGGACACTGACCGATGGGGCTTATAATTCCTGGAATTTTCGTGTAAATACCATTTAGCTAGTGATGCATTACAACCAGTTCGTTTCTGGAGGTCTTAATTTGTAAAATATTTAATTCTACGTTTCCTTTGTAAACGAGCGTTTGCGAAATTTTTCGAGATGTATATACTTTTTTACTATAGGAGCTTAGATTGTAGCTTTCTTGAAGTCGGCTAATCTATTCAAGTATTCGCTTGCGTGGCTTTTTTCGGGACTCTTTTTCCTGCTACTCGTCTCCAGTTTTGCTTTCGCTGTGTTTGTGTCGCCAAAACGCTTAACTTTGAGACCTCCACATGATAGGCGGTGCTAAACTGTTGCCTCGTTTAAGTTTAGAACATCGCGCCAGATTAAGGACACTAACCGTACTGATGTAGATGTCATTATTATTGGTGATTTTGACGACTCTAATGGCTTTTTTGGACGCCATTGGGCGCAAACAGCTTGAGTTAATGAGTGCCTGTGTACATCGATGCGAAGTCTTCTTTTGCATGTTTCTCCCTTCGGACATGGTAATCGTATCTAGGTAGATTCTTAACCCCAAGTCAACAAACATGAATGCGTGTAACGCAGCCATCTATTTACACGTTTGTTCGTCGCGAATTGTTGTTTCTCTACGTTACCTTTCACACCCGACTCGATATATACAATGTTCTCACAATAAACAAACGCTATACGGGAGGGCACCTTGTTCTTCTAATAAGTACTGCCCTGTGTACTATACACCATGCCCCCTCTCGAACCCCCCGAGCAGGCGCGAGCACAGACACACGCACACGTCCTTTCTTACGGGTCGGTCACCCCAGGTTAATATACAACTGTACCAATCACCCGTAAATATATGTATATAATGCAAATTTCATTTCCTCCTGGCTTCTTTTGTGTATCGCGGCACGGAGTAATCGTTTACGAATCGCCTTGGTGTCATGAGCATTAATGTTGGGGATCTGGCAGCAAAGGAACCTTGGTGCCACTTGAAATGTGCGACAATCCTTAAGAAATACTATATCGTGTTCTGCCTTCCTTAGTTTCCATGAAAATTTCTCTAGTCTTCTTAGGTCCGCTAAACTAACGGCGCCATTAGTAGCTCGTACAATATCATGTATAATAGATCCAAATGTTCGTCGTAGCACGAGAACTGTACAAATTTGCAAGAAGAAAACAACACTCTTTAAACTATACTTTTGCGACATGTTTTGAATATTCAGCAGTCATCTTTTGGCACACTAACTAAGTTACAAGCAAACTCCGATTTACATATATGTACTGTTCCGTTGTCAAGGTAACGCAAGCATATAATACATTGTTCAACGATTGGTCTAAATATAAGTTAATCGCTGCCTTGCAAACCTCTTTATGGGACATCATAAACATAGATGGATTGAGTAGTTTAATGAATGTGAGGTACTAATGTATCGAAGATATGTTGATATTTTTGTGTCTTCCACAATAAGCATGATGCTCTTAAGTTTTACCACTTTATAAATTCTAAACATACTAACATCAAATTCACATATGAAACCGCCTATGAAGGTCACTTAACTTACCATTCTTGAACATTCTAATTGGAAATTATCAGGTTAAGCCAGTGACCAGTGTTTATCACAAGCCAACTTTTACTGGATTGTTCACGAATTTTCGTAGTTTCGTACCATTTTTACACGAAGTTGGTTTAATAACAAGGGCTCCTGTTTAGAGTGTTCGGTCTTTGCAGCACATGGGAAAATTTCCACCATGAAGTCCAAAAAAATCCAGAGACTCTTACATAACAACAGCTTGCCGCAACATTTATTAGACAAAGTACCGAAATCGTTTATTGCCAAGCGGAACAATTCACAGACTGCTCGTGAAACCAGTGATGAGGACATAAAATATTTCAAATTACCTTGCATTGGAAGAACATCTAGTCTAACACAAGCTCGATTGAAGCAAATTACACATCGTTTCTGCAAGAATGCCAACATTAATTTGGTCTTTGTCCCATTTAAAATTGGTTCTTACGTTTCGGTTAAGAATAAGATAGCGAAGATCTTTAAGTCCCGAGTCATTTACAGATATTTTTTTTTGTATTTGTTGTAATGCTAAATATATTGGTCTTACGAGCCGACACCTTGGGCCCAGAATTTCAGAGCATCTCAAAGTCGATAAGAGTACGACCATAGTAGCGCAGCACCTCAAACAATCACCTGACTGTTTGAAGGTGTGTGATAGATCCTACTTCGAAATTATTGACATGAGTGCTACAAAGAGCACCTTACGAACCAAGGAAGCACTTTACATATTAGAAGAGAAACCGAACCTTAACATCCAAGTCGAACATGAAAACGTTTCGTTATTCATGTAGTTTGTAGTGTAGCTTCATCGTTCTCCTTGTTACACTTTTCGGTTGCCTAGTTAGGGAGCTTTGGCTCAATTCGACAATTGCTTTGAACATCCGCGATTAACTTACATTTAAACCAATCGTTGAACAATTCATTATATGCCTGCGTTACCTTGACAACGGAACAGTACATATATGTAAATCGGAGTTTGCTTGTAACTTAGTGTGCCTGAAGATGGACCGATGAACATTCGAAACATGTCGCAAACATATAGTTTAAAGAGTGTTGTTTTCTTCTTGCAAATTTGTAGAAGTCTCTTGCTAGGACGAAGAAACGAACCAGCCGTATGCAACGATTAATAAAGCAAGGAAGGGCAGGATAGGAAACCCAAAGTCGCTATCCCCAAAGTCGCGAAAACGTCGCTATCTGCTGGGACAACAACCAGGACCGACCCCAATCGCCTCAAGCTCAACGACGTGAGTTGCTTTACAGAATTCAAAAGCTTTCTCCCGAATGCTTTACACATATCAAAACCACTCTCCCGAATGCTTTACACAATTCAAAACCTTCTCCCGAATGCTTTACACATATAAAAACCACACTCCCGAATGCTTTACACAATTCAAAACCTTCTCGCGAATGCTTTAATCAAAACCGCACTCCCGAATGCTTCACAAAATTCAAAACCACTCGCCTGAATGCTTTACACATATAAAAAACACTCTCCCGAATGCTTTACAAAATTCAAAACCACTCGCCCGAATGCTTTACACAATTCAAAACCTTCTCCCGAATGCTTTAATCAAAACCGCACTTCCGAATGCTTCACAAAATTCAAAACCACTCGCCTGAATGCTTTACACATATCAAAAACACTCTCCCGAATGCTTTAAAAAATTCAAAACCACTCTCCCGAATGCTTTACACAATTCAAAACCACTCTCCTAAATGCTTTACACGATTCTAAATCACCCTCCCGAATATTTTACACAATTCGAAACCCCTCTCCCGAATGCTTTACACAGTCCAAAACCACTCTCCCGAATGTTTTACGCAATTCAAAACCACTCTCCCGAATGTTTTACACAATTCAAAACCACTCTCCCGAATGTTTTACACAATTCAAACCACTCTCCCGAATGCTTAACACAATTCAAAACAACTCTGCCAAATGTTTCACACAGTTCAAAACCACTCTCCCGACGATTTTTCGGCGTAAACATTCGTCGTTGTCGTGTTCGTTTTGAGGGCTGCGCCCTTTTTTAAACGACGTAAAACGAAGACCAGTACGAGACCGAGAACTGAAGTAGCGACACCGAGCACGACCAGCACCGCCACAAATGGCGCCATCCACCTGTCATCATCATCGTTGTCGTCATTTCGGCGTTGCCATGGAGATGACGTGGTTGCTGACGGCAACGTGGCTGTAGATGGCGGCACGGTTGCGACGGGCTGGTAATCGCACTTGCCGTTCAATAATACGCAACCGATCCGAATGCAAGACGTGGAGCTTAAATGAATTAGGAACACATAAGCAGCTACGTAGGCTACAGGCTTCAACAAGATCATCATAATATAGAGCGCTTGAATGGTCACACCACACACCAAAATTTTAGAATAATGAACACGTGAAGTCAGCGAGGACGTACGAGCAAGGGCATACCGTCATTGGGTCTTAAGGGGAAGGCCCACGTGCTTGTCAAAACAGGACGCTCAAGAATCAACAGGAAGATTCAAAACTATTGTTTACTACGTTGCAACAAAGCACTGCACGTACGAAAAGCAGAGGGAGCAAGGAACACTCTAGACCCTTAATATTTGGTTCATAAAATTGGGCAAAAAACACGGTCGTGAACAAAATGGTGGCCCTTGCTTTCCGATGCAGCCGAAAACATGCAAAAGCTGCTTCCAGCAAACTATTTTCGACGGATGCAGCTCAAAAGAAGAAGGTAAAACAACTAAGTGGTGGTCAATTCCTATTCTTCAATTTCAACGAATAGATGCGCCATTTCAACTTGCAAAATAGTCAACGAGGCACAAACCTTGATGGAGAATTTTTTTCGAACAACTCTCCGCGGCTTCACAAAAATATATATATATATATATATATATATATATATATATATATACATATATCTTATATCTGTCGATTTTTGATTATTTTTGCTGCTGGAGATAATGATGTAGATTGCAAATGAAGTATAGCCCGTAGAAAATCGAGAATCAATGGCGGACGATCGAAATCACGGAGAGAAAATCGTTATATGACATGCAAGCTCTCCGATTGGAGTTCCAGTAACAAAGTCAAACTCCAAAACTCAGCGAACTCAAACTCAATCGACTTCTAGCAAAGGCTAGACCCCTACCTTAACGACGTACACAGCGGATCGTTGCATTTCGGTAGATTGCGACTCAGCTGACCTTTCAGCCACGTCTCGAATCCGTAAGGCAAAGTCGCAGAATTCAATGGGATCGGACACAACATCAGCGTAGACCTACAATCGCGCATACGACAATTTTTTATCACAAGCACCTCGAAAGCTGAAGATTTCATCAAACTCATTTAAAGTCAACGCACATAATCAAGTGAATTCAAAACGAACAGCTGATTAAATGGACAAATGCCGATACTAAAGCAGAGCCACTCTTGGCCATCCCCGGCACCGTAGGACGACCCAACCCAGTGATGATATTTTTTGATTTGCCAGAAGCAGTCGACCCACACAACGGCAGCCAACAGTTTCATGCAAAGCTGATTAGCACACAAATAGGAAACTTTGAAAGTGCTCCAGAAATCAAAATTTAAGAAGGTGCTCTAAAAACAACATGCAAAACCTCAAGTTGCTAATAAGATAACATAAATTTTAGCACCGCACCAATCTTAAAGACCCTTGGTGATTATAACTAGCATCACAAACAGTCCCAATATTATTATATTAGATAAGACTAACAATATTATTGTAAGACTAACAATATTACATCATCATACATGTAATACTTATGATATTACCTAAGGCTACGTAAACCCTAATGGAAATAAGCGTGAGTTATCCTACGATTTTATGGACTCTGCGTTCGTTGCAAAACATTATAAAAACTAACATGCATTACATAAAAGAAAGACCGAAACAAAGGAATAATTTAAAAATGCAAAGACGACAGTTAGCAGCAAGACGTAAGCTACGCACTTATAATTAAAACCATAGGGAGAACAAGAAGTAAACAACGCACGCATAATTCAAACCATAGGGAGAACAACAAAGCAACAAAAACTAAAGACTCTCATACAGATCAGACAGCGACTCCAAGCACGGTCGTTCCTTGTAGCAAGGCCGCTCATAAGCGCCTACAGCACCGCTGCATACAGGCGTCGAGGCATCACCCTACACGAACACACCGTGCCGTAACTACAAACATACGAAGCAGTGGTACGGCATGGCTCACATAGATTAAAACAACTAAACAAATACATAAAATACACAACTGAGTAACAAGTGAATAACTGAAAAAAAAAGCAACGAATCATAAATATATAGATTAATTAGCGAAATGGACAGTGGGATCACGAAATAAAATTGGAGTTTTGCCCAATCGATCACAAGACGCAGACAAATAGACATATAGGAATAAAATCATAAAAATCTTTTTTATTTTTTATAAAAGGTTCTGTTCATCCACCTAGCGAACATACGTAGCAAGATACTGCACGCAAGACTCTTCCAACAAAATTAAACAACAAGCACGGTTAGTTCTTCCACAAAGCGGGAAAAAAAATATTTCTCTTACCAAGGAACGGTCTGACGAAGCCAGTGACATGGAGACATCCGCACAGTTAACGCTACTGGAGATCTCCGACTTGGCCATCAGCAAGAAAACATTCGTTTCAAGAATGGGAACCAGTGTGAAGTCAGAGCAATCATCGGCCTCCGGGTACGCAACAAACTTCCGGTACGACGAGGAAACGATCTTGAATGGAAAGAGAGCAGTAGGGACAAAGGGCATAATATCTAAGGCAAACATTAGCAGTGACGCAAGCGAAGGAAACGCTTGGCAAGACCAAAAAAAAAGGAAAAACTTAAAGCAGTCCATGACAGCTGTCAAAAAAGTCCTCTTGTCACATCCTCTTCTAAGTGCTTCACCCATAAGAAAGAAAAACGATCGACAAGCTCATAGCTGGCAGAGGCCCAAACGCGTACGCCCAGGCGTGTCTACTTGCACTTGATGAAAGATTTTTTTTTCCTAAGAAAAGCTTCGCCCCTATTCCATTTTTATTTTGACTGCTCCCTTCTTTCACTAACGAAAATATTGCAAAATCACTATCCTTTCTTGCAATGCCTGGCGAAAAAAAGAATCCCAGAGATCGTTCTTTTCTCCTAGACCAACCGTGAAACGTACGAAGAAACTAATATAGCTACAATACCATCCACAGTCTAATTCTAAAATAATCCTTCAATGTCAAAACCAAGTAATTCTTCGTTAGGCTAACACACAGCAATTAATGACTAAGCTTTTCTCCCTCTCATTCTTTTCTTGCCTGCTAGTTTGTTGCAGCCGTTTAGAAAAGCTGTTAGACCCAACACACAGGCAAGCGATTTTTGAAGTGCAGGAAGCACATGAGAGTGAACCTACCGTATAGAAATGATACTCGTGAGTCATCTGCCAGCTTTCCGAGCCAGGCTTCGTGCGAGCGATACACGAATTTTTTATCATCAGACGTTGACTGATCATGCTGGCAGCAATCAGAGGTTCCTGTAAAGCCATGAAGAGAAACGCCGTTAATTATAAACATGCCAACTACAAATTTCGCTACAAGCCAATGTATGCACTCCTAATTTATTCAACGCAATTTTTTTTTAAATTCGAAATGGCGATACAACGCAGTGGAACAAAGAGCAATAACTGAAATAGGTATGATTATCGCTTCTAAGAGGCTCTAAGGAAACAGGTCGTACAGACTGGCAATACAACCCGAACCATTTTGACCGCCAAAATGGACATTGAAGTTTACGGATCGTAACCAACACACACATGCAAACACATACCCAATCCATCACATTCGCACATTTTAAGAGCCATACTAACTCAAACTAAATCGGACGCAGCTTCAAAGACTTCATGTTTCCTAATACAGTTATCCACAATTCCTCTCTCTTTAACAGCCACTCACACTTTCTATCACGCTCTAACTTTTTGTCCTATGCATTCATACATACATACATACATACATACATACATACATACATACATACATACATACATACATACATACATACA
>QQSS02178464.1:0-14650 GCA_003687565.2 Craspedacusta sowerbii
ACACACACACACACACACACACACACACACACACACACACACACACACACACACACACACACATATATATATATATGCATATGCCTACCGCTGACCTGCACAGAATACTCCAGGTACAAGGCTTCGCAGAATTATTACTCTCAACTGACGATCTTGCACTATCAAGTCCATTGCATTTTCAAACTAGAAAACCAAGATGTAATACTACGAATAGCTGCACGTCCTTGCAGAATTAGCATATCTTGCACAAACCAGAGCTAAAGAAGGCAAAAGCAATAACACGCATGCATATTTGAACATTCCAACTCAATTGATTCATGCTCAAACTCAGCACTAAGTCCCCAGTCAGGAAATAACTGAAGGTTACACACTTCATAACAATGGATAGAATATAAGCCACCACACCAGTCGCATCAGGTTCTTGCTGAGAGAGTTCTTTGCTTCAGGTCTATTGATGGATAGAACTGCAAGACCTATTTTTAAAGAAGCAAAAAAACTTGTGACAAAAGAGTCTCCTGCCGAAGGCATCAGGGAATACAAACACAATTTGAGTCAAATTAATAGGAGCCTTACTTGTTAACTTAAAGCTACTAACAAGCAGTCTAGTTACTTTCACACTGTGGATAGGAAAATTTTTATTAATAGACAAAAAGCTCCCTGTGGCTTGAATACCATTAACTGCCAGGAAGAAAAAACATACATACTGGTTACTTAGATTGCATAATAATTTTAATGCAGAAGCTGAGCAATTACAGATGAGCTGTTTATTATCTTCACTGGGTAGTTTGTAACCTCCTTCATTTTAATTAATCACAACAAAGGAAACTCCATATAAATCTGATTGATGGGCGACAGCTGACTTATTAAGACAGCAATTACATGCCCTGTAAATATGAACATGGTAAATATTATTTAAGACATGCTTCTAACTCCAAATCCCCATAAAAAACAACAACGTACCTTGTTCTGGGCCAGTCAGGTAGTCTAACTTCAGCTCGTCTTCAGCAGGGATGCTGGCAGGCTCTGACATAGAGGTTGATAAGCATCTCAAAGAAGCACCACATCTGGGTGGTTTACCAAAGTTTGAGATAAGGATCTTCTCTGCAAGCTTCTGAAGTCTAATATGCTTTAAAATACTGACCATCTTTCACATAAAAAGCGGTAGCCAAATTATTAAAAGCAAGCTACCATTATAATAAAGATACACACAGTTTTTTAAATTTCGTATTGAAATGACGGTAAATATATTAAACATTAACCTCTGTAATCATGCAAACTAACCCCTGGACTTACATAGAGCATGTATCAGAACCATAACCTATCTAGCACCGAAATATTTCTGTATTCCTTCCTCACATTTCTTTTCCTTGAAAAAAAATCCAGTTAAGGCAGGTTGAAAGTCTAATATAAACACCTCATGTAATCTGACAGAAATAAGTCTAATTAGTTCTGAGAATAATGACCGAGTATAAAAGGTTTCAGAAGAATTGCAAAAGCAACCACAAAAACCTACCAATCTTGCACACTTAACAACAAATATCATAAACTTGAAGACAGGGCTAACCTCAAATAAAAAAAGACAGGACTGGATGGGTCAGTAGATGAATATGCTCATACAAGACGACCGATTAGATTGACAATTGAAATATTGCTTTAAAGATCACAAGAGAACATTACATGAACAAATCTTTGAACATACAAAATGTGCTTGTTATCATGCAGACACATGCAACATAATTACAATGAATATGGTTAGAACTAGAATTGGTTGTTTGCTGCAAGTTTATACTTGTATCGCGAGTATCTTTCATTTCATGGTCAGGGATATTAATAATTGGTGGTCTGTTTGGCGTGAGCAGTTTTATTATTGGAGAATGGACTATGGGTGGCTATGGCTAAATCTGGCTATGAGTGATGCCACCTAATCGCAAGCGCTGTGCCACAACTTTATCTGTATGCTGTTGACATTTGTTGTGCACTGCAAGAAGGTTCATTTAGCGAACTTGAGAGCACCCAATAGAGGTAATCGTATAATTTATATAGTTTCCTTATAAACGTGGGTTAGTTAGAACACTGGTGGACCGAGCATTCAAAATCAGTAGTTCGTGGTCTGGTTTCCACTGTGATCGAACTAATCTAACAGAAATACTCACAATGAATCGATTCCCTGAGCATCTTTTAAGTAACTCCGTAAAGACATACCTGCAGGAAAACCTTGCAAAGCCTGGTGAATTGTCACATCAAAATCTAGATGAACGCAGTGTGAGATAGTTTACACTGCCATGTGTTGGTTTTCTGTCCACACTAACACACCAAAGAATCCGCCGCCTAGTTGAAAGTTATTGTAAGGGTATTGTTGTTAAGTTAGTTTCTTCTTCTTTCAAAAGAGACTCTTACTTTTCATCAAAAGACCGCCTTTCTAAGTATTCGAGATCTGGTGTTGTATGTAAGCTTACTTATGCTGGATGTAATGCCAGCTACATTGGCGAGACCACCAGACATATCAACACCAGAGTTGAATAACACTTAGTCTCAGAAAAACATGCTGCAGAGCAAAAATTCTTGCATTCACTGGCTCTTAGATGCTTCCACACGCATGAGGCTTTGTCTTTATCTATTATAGATAAAGACAAAGCCTCATACGTGTGGAAGCATCTAAGAGACAGTGAATGCAAGAATTTTTGCTCTGCAGCATGTTTTTCCGTTTTAGATTCTCCTGCTACAGACTTCCAGATAAGACTGAAGGAAGCCATGCACATTCATTGGCTCAAGCCCAATCTTAACTCACAAGTCCACAACGTATCCCTAAAACTCTCGAATGTAGATTAGAACCTATCATTTAGAATGTACTTAGGAATTTTTTGATTGCAACCGTGGAAAAAATTTGTCGGCCGTTACTTTATGAGAAGTGCGATTGGTGAAGTGTTTAATTCAAAAGTGGATCTTATCAGTTAGTGCAGCGATACACCTCCTGTTTCTTTACGAATTGAAAGCTCGATTTTTTGAAAATGACAAATGATTTTGTCGAAGCATGTCAAAACTAAAAAAGTTATTCTTTCTTCTGAAAATCATTTTGCATTTTGCTCTGCTGCGCCGGTTTGGAAGCTATAGCAGACAAAAACATTTTTAAGCTGCGACTTACTAATAAAGGGTTAAACAGTGGATAGTTGTCACGGATAACGTTAGCTGCAATATCAATAGTTTCATTTAAAGGAATATTAGTAAACAAGTTACAATCTTACGACACCATGACCTTACCTTAACTTCTTACCTGGGTAATTTCTTTAACAAAAGAAATTGAATCTTTAGTTGCGTGTATATCAAGAATAGAAGGAGAAAGAAGATCAGATAAGAATTTCGCTAAATGATAGTTATAGACAGAACACGAAAAAAATAATAGGACGGAAGGATGGAGAGGAAGTAAATTGTTTGCGCATTTTAAGTAGCCCATATATTACGCGTTGGAATAGAACCACGAGGATATACAGGCTAATAAATTTCATCACGCAAAAAATTAGTATGTTTAAAGTTCTCAAATATCGCTGTAACGCCGCCTCCCGTTTTCTGGTAGGATCCACTGTAAGCTTCTTAAACTTTGTAGAATCATCAGAATTTCGCTGACTCTCAAGACGTAGTCTTCACGATTCAAAACAAAAACACCGTTTCCCTTGTCAGGACGAGCAATTACAATATTAGTGTTTCTTCTTAGTCGTTTCAAAATAGCGTGTTTCTTTAGTGTGTTAGCTGACGGCTTGTGGTTAGATGCAATGTTATTAGCCAAATGCGAAAGGTGAGCTCGTACTTCACCAACATGAGAACGGTCGACCAGGTTTTCTAGAATACAGCTGCTCAAGAGCTCAAAGCTTGATAGTATGTTAGTATAACAGTTTTAGGCAACTTTGAAGAAGGAAGGGCAAATTGCAAACCCTATTTTGAAATGTCACTCTCTTCTCTTGTTTAGGGGCAAGATATCAGGTTAGTAATGACACCTTTCGGTGTATATGGAAGTGGAGCTCTGGATCAGGTTTCAAATCTCTCCTTACTAACAAAAAAAAAAAACAAGATTAGTCGTATTGTAAATATGTGTTGTAAGGCTGTAAATTTTAAAGTTACTTTTACCTCATTTAAGATTTCGTCTTACCTTAGTACTAAGGACCGCCTTCCTGAATGCTTACGATCCTCTGTTATCTATAAGTTTACTTGCGCTGGCTGTGATGCCAGTTATATTGGAATAACCTCGAGACACTTTTCAACACAGGTTGAGCAGCATTTAGGCAAGGACAAAGCCTCGCATATATGGAAGTATTCCCAAAGTATGTATGCTCGGAAATGTGCTTTTCCATTTTAAATCAAGCACCGACAGTCTTCTAGAGGAAGTTGAAGGAGGCCAGGTTTATCAACTAGCGTCCTAACCTTAACACCCAAGCTATCCACCGGACTTTAACTTTATCTGTCTAGTCTATCTCTTCTTCACCTTTTTTTCTTCTTTCCTTACCTTCTTCGAGCTTTCCTTGTTACCAAAAGGTCGAAGTAGCGCTAAATTCACAACAGCTTTCAGAAAAAAGACAACTCGTTTAGCATAAAAATTTAATTGATCGTCACTTCTTATCATTTGCTGGGAGAATTATTTAATTCTCCCGTGCACATTGTGTATATCGTATAAGTGTTTTTTTGTGTTTAAGTGTTCTATGAACGATGGGCGTATACACGCCTGCTCCGTATATATGTCCTTGTGAAGTTTGTTTGGTTAAGTTGAAAATGACAATGGTTCTGTCGTAACATGTTCTTGAAATTTAAACGAGTTGTTTTTCTTCTTAAAGGAATTACCAATATGATGCTACTGCGTTCGTTTGGATCTTGGTGAATTATAGTTTACTTTGTGCCGTCCTTTTTGGAATTTTCTATCGGTTGCTGAGTGAGAATTCTTAGCGTCAATTATTGACTGATAGGTGTATTCCCGCACTCTTACTTAAAGGCAATTCAATTTAAGTTTCGTTTGAACATTGAAGCCATTGCCAAACCATTGTCGTTTTCAAGGTTTGACACTGGTTTCAATGTTTTAACGTAATTGTGCGCGCTTGTGTCCAACTGTCATTCCTTATGTTGAAATAGTTGATTGATAGTTTACTATGTGACTTACTTTCTGTAATTGTTTGTTGTTTGCTGAGTAAGCCTTTGTAGCGTCAATTATTGAGCGATCGATGCATTCACGCCCACTTACTTCAACGTTTTGCAAGGAAATTTTTTCGTATTAGTTGTATATGATCAATGCGGAGCGAAACGTTTGCTGTTGTAAATTCAGCGCTATTCCTACCATTCGGTAAAGGCTTCTACGTTTATTTATCCTCAAAATCTACTTATCAGAAGAAGATCCTGACACGTCAATGAAGATATAATCAATACCTTTTACTCTAACCATCCATGGAAATCTCTACCGTCTGCCGACTGAAAACACAGAAAACAAGTTTTTATTCACGCTCCCAGTATGAGGAATAAAATCCTATCAAGATTATCTATAATCGTCTGGTAATATTGCGTTTCTATCCAAGGCGACAGGTGAGTCCAAAGAAGCAGTTAAATGTCTAGTCACCGAGAAACGTCTAAATTGAAAAACGATGAACAAAATGCTGGTCAACAGGAGGTAAGTGTCTATCGCATAAACTGCGACAACCTTGCGATTGTCGCAGTTTACAACTACCGATCTAATCGCGAGTTTGTTAACAGAGGAGGCAAGGAACGAGAATTCCGACTTCTAATTGGCTATTGCCTACTTCTGATTGGCTATTTAGCTGGGCTTCGATCCGAGACATGGTCATAGTTGACAACATAATCGAGAAGGTCTGCACTTTGAAAGAACACTTCAGGGGAAATCATTGTGATCGCCGGAAAAGAAATCTGTCTAGAATGAATGGCGAGCGAACAGATCCATTTATGTAACATCCTGACAATTTGTATCGGTCACGGCATCAGTCCAAAGAGCGCTTTGAATCACTCTTATGAAGTTTATAACAATCCGAATAAGGGAATCAATGGAAATCTGCGAAAGCTATAATGATAAAACCGCGAAAATGTTGAGATATGGAATGTCTCAGCACCAAAAAAAAAAAAAACAAAAAAAAAAACAAATGAACAGCAACAATAATAACAACAAGAAATTAAAAATAACCTAACGTAAAATCCAAGTGGTAGCTAAAAGCAATCCAAAAGCAGGACTGACCAGGGAGGGGGGGGGGGGGGGGAACACGTGCTTCCTTATCCTGATGGATGTTTGACCTGTCAACCGCGAGAATGAATAGAACCTTAACATCACTACAAAACTAAAAAGACGATTAGTTCCGACAGACTCGGCCAGCCAACCACTCCCTAACCGAAGACTAGCGCGTCACAAGTATTCAAGGGTATCACATTTTTCTAACAACACTGCTGTCTATTAATGAAGCATGCCCCATCCAGAGGTGTGCTTGCTGCTTGAGAATCATCAGGCAGGTCCAACATTTTCAAAGCCAGCCCCAAGAAATTTAACAAGTTTCAGTAGATGTAATCCCTCACTTAACGGTCGCTTTCCCATACGCAGCAAAACTTGACTTTTCACTTGCACAAAATTACATTGAGCCAAGAATAGCTTCCATCAAAGGAGGCAGACAAAATCGCGAACATGGTACAGAATAATGAAACTACAAAGACAGACACAACCTAGAATTACACAAGGCTTCAAAGCTACTGGCAAGTGATACCTATGCATGGGCTTCTCTACTTTCCTTGTCTCACTTTGGTCGAGACGGATGGAGAGAAGCAATTAATATATCAAAGCAACAAACACCGCATATAACGAGGGGTATAGGAAGTTATGCGCATGCACAGTTATGGTGACTTGTCTCTCCACGATTCGGCTATAACGCGACGCAACCGGCCGCCGAGCGACAAAAATTCAAGACGCGATCGTAAATATTAAACTTCCTTTATTTACTTCAACGAACTCAGAAAGAGTCCACACAATATGAAACATCAGAGATTTCGTTTTTCGCCGAGCACTGGCTTTATAAAACCCCCCCAAAAAGACTCGCAAAGCTTCTTTTATTAACACGCACAAATAGTTGCGCTATAAAGCTAAATTCGAATAAAAGCATGGGCAAAGGGACAAGCAAACACGAATATGCACAAACGAGAAACTGCCAAGCATTCTCACAACGCGGATAAAAACGAATTTATAGAAAAAGACGTCTCTCCGAAGTGTCTTTTCCTATAAATTCCGGAAAGAATTACAGAGGCTAACAAAAGCAACAATAGGCTTCTTCAAAACTGCAAAATCAGGACAAAACAGGAAAAACAACAACCACAACAACTGCCGACCCGGAGTTTTTGGCTCCAAGTCCATAGCATAACATTTTCTATGCGGGGCTAACTCTATCCGAATATTTTTATATTAGCTCTACCTATAATTGACGATTCAGGTTGATCAAAGACGCTCGAGAGAAAGAGCAGAGTTTAAAGGTTCTATGTACCATCATACTTAGCCGCGTGCAACACGCAAACTCAGCGCTAAGTTTACGAGCAATTTCATTTTCCATATCAGCATCGACACTTAACACGCTTTTCTCTGCCACAAGCTAATTTAGTCCAAGGTCCATAAACGGAAGCTCCCTGTCGAAGCTATGGTGATCTCTGACCTGAGAAGCTTGGGAAACACTCAGCAGGCTACATATTTGGTCATTTAGTAGTGCGTCTCCACCGTATAATTCAAGAGTCACTGGCGCAACTCGCGACTAATGCCTTCCACAAAATCAGAAGCATGCATATGCAAACACCTTATTCTGCTCTTTCAACAGCGAAAAATTTTTCGTTGTCATTTTCAGCACAGGCACAGCGAAGTGCTGAGGATTCAGTTACTCGGCTCAGAACAATTTACAGCCCAGAGAAGAGAAAACTACTCGGAAGCAAACCAGCTCCATGGGCAGTTTATACCTACAAGATAGATCCTGCAGGTCGTCCGCAAATCCGAAAAAAAAAGCAACTGGAGTAAAAGAAACAATTTCTGTATAAGATGGGACATCAGACGCAGGGATCCACATTAGAACCAAAGAGAAGAACAGCAGCAACGAACACCTAAATGCAAGCCGCTTCTTAATACTAAGACAACATTGGAACCACCAGGATAGGAAAAATATGCAAAAGGCCAGAAGAAAGTCTGAGCCGATAGAGAAAGCAGAATGCTTTGCCCAAGCAGAGGAAGACAACACTATCTTTTGGTTTAAATATAATACGATTTTATAATGTGTTAAAGGCAGATTCTAATTTACTCTCGATTTGCGACGCAAGGGTAAGCACATCTGCTACAGAAAATATTTGGATTCTTAATAGAGCTAATATAAAGTCACACTTCTTAAAATTCTCGCTTATGGACATGGAGCCACATATTTCTAAGTAAACAAAACACAGAGCAACTACACATTAAAATAAGGAATCTTACATAAAACTTCAACAAGGAGTGTGCGAGCAGGCAAAAACAGAACACACAAAGTACCCTGATGCAGAACAGCCAAAATCTGAAGAAGCTAAAGCATTTACTTGCATGCATTCATACTACAGAAACTCCAACAAGCAAAGTGAGTTACAATAACAATAAAACGCACTAGCCAGGTCAATCATACCTCAACATAGCATCACAATATGCGCAATATACAATATACAAACTACCAAAGCTCTAAATAAATTAAAGCATCGCTCACACTGAAAGTGGAAATATCCAGGTCAATGAAACAGAAACGGATTGGCACATTAAAATATCAACATTAAAATTGTGGAATAACTCAGTCTTCATCCACACAAAACTAACAAAAAGGAAGACAACACAAGCATATCACCTGCAGAAACCACTGAAAAGCATGAACCCAGCAGCTGCACAAATGCCACCCAATGTTACAAAGCGCGACCACATAGGCAGAATCCCTCCACTGTAATGGGAGCTCAAGCCCTCCTATGGTAAAAGGTAAAAAATATTTTTAGAAAAAATCCAGACAAGATGCTTCCAATGGAACTGCATGATGAAAACAGTATGACTCTTATATAAGCATCCCAACCAAACAACAAATTTAAATTAACTAACTTTGTAACAGCAAAGACTTACCCAGCCACCTTGTGATTCTATCCAAGTCAAGAGATTATCTTGTAAAAAAAAACTTAACCATCCTGCTACTTTGACTGTTGTATCAAGTCTTCTATTTCTTGTAAAATGCAGAGCAAATATGCCCGCCAATGTAAACAATGACACAATGCGTCCCCAGTTAAACTTGCCATCACTAAAAGCCTGCTTTGCAACCTCGGTGAATACAGCAGACGCATTGTCTGTATTCAAGCTTAAGCGCTCAGGAAGGCTATGGAAAAATTGGCAATTTGCCTGCTCCATCTCTAAGCATAATTTGCTTAGCAGTACAACTTGCTCACATGGAACTTCTGCAGGCACCAAGTAGCTTCTTGGTAAACCTCGGAGCTCAGACTGCTTGAGTTTAGACCTTAGATAAAATGCAACAAAATAGTGAGCCACATCATTGCTCTTGTCCTGTAAATGTCTTTTTGAATGGCTGCTAGCATCCCAACCCTGGTCAGGAACAGCTTGACTATGTGTGTTTGCAGTCACTTTGACACAGTCCATTTTCATCTAAGTCCACTAGCACCACAGCTGCTATGTTTTTTTACCTGCCTACCACCAACTCTAAAAATAAATACTTAAAAAACATGACATAACATGGCACCTAATAATCTAGGACCAACTATCAAAATATCCAGAAGCTCACTAAACATCTGGCACATTTCGAATCGGGAAGTTTTCCTTGATAAGCGAAAAAAATAAAATAAAATAAAGAATGCAAATTTTATGCTTGGTTAGAATAGATGCTCACAATACTGCAGCAAATACTTTCGTACTATGCTCCTTCAGAGCAGACGATTATGATCACAATCGCATTAATTACAAATCACAAACCAAGGTATTGCCATTAACACATGCTCTGATCACCTGGCTCCCATTATAATCCAGCGAAACCATGATTTGGTTATATACCTATACAAATACGGATACATATCCACTACCATCAAGTCTTGAAAACCTTATGCGGGTTAGCAAGCCTATATTATTCCCTGCTGGTGTACTCATGCTTAATGAGGCAAAAGTGTCTAGGTTACAGATAGGGTTGCTTAACTCAGTCGCGGTATCCAAAATCTCATGCACTTACAGGAATTTGAATTGCAAAAATCAAAATGAGCATGATAATCTAATATTTTAAATAAATAAAGACTGCACGTAGATTACTATTTGAGTGAAAGTTTTCAGCCCAGTTTTTCTCAAAGCCTTTAGTCAAAGCGAAGGCTGCTTCAGGAAATATCAACGGCTTTCACCCATAAACAATCACTTCAGCATTTTGCGATCAAGCCACATTTACACAAACACACCTTCGCTCCATCCAAACTAACAGTAAACGAAACGTTTAGACCATGCAATGTTTTTGTATGGGATGGATGCGGTTCTGGCATTTCTTTCAGTTAGGTTTCGCTAAAAAATCACGAGTTAGTGGCCGTACAGACCGTTTACATATGCACAAAATTTATTCACATATTTGTTTGGGTTGATTTGAGCACGCATGGCTCCGAACCTGTACTTTGTGACATCATTAATTTGCATTCACGGGAAAAAAATTCAGGGTCAATAGGGGCATGTCCCAAATCTCAACTGAAGCTAGGGAATTACTACAGATTTCGAAACTCGGCATTAATTTTCCGCTACTCGTCACCAGCCAGCGGGACATGGCGCCGGCATTTTTACTCCACTCAAAAATCGAACCTCTTGGTGAGCCTCACTCAAACAAAGCTCTCAAACAAAATATGCTGGTCTCAGGTTGCTAGTCCTTTAGCTCTTCCCTAGCGCACCGCACAACTTGGTGACGCGTCCCCTGGGACAGTCTTTCTATAGGCGTCAAGTATAATCCAAGTGGCCCCTGTGGCCTCTGGGAAAATATCTCAAGCAGTATCAATTGTCCCACACCTCCCCTCTGGCCTATTGCGGCCGATTTACAACACCAAGCAGCTCCACGCAACCGTTACCTCTGTGTGGATGCAGAGGATTCTTAATTTTGCCGTACGTAAACTTGCCAAAAACACAAAATCCGGATAGTATTTGTTCAATTAATTTCCCTTTGTCAAAGCTTTATAAGTTTTGCATTATGCACTCATAATCTGCACAATAAATGAAATTTTCCAAGTTAAGAAATTCACCAGTTCCTCCATTCCCCCAGCGCCAGACGCGTTTTGCCCTATGTGAGGCTCATCAGCCACGTTCATGGGAACCGAACCCGGGTCGAGTGCAAAGCAGAGAGCTTACTGCTAGACCAAGAAAGCTGCGTGATCTGGTGAGAAGTGTACGACATTATGACTTACTAATTAACAAGTACAGAGGCATACATGAAATTTTGAATTGATGCCCACCATCATTGTTGGAAATATTAGACGCGTGTTGCAAAACGCGAAGGACTAGTCTTCCTGTTTGTAGTCAGTAACGCTGATGGTAATGGTTGATCCAAGGAGGTGAAAGACTAATCTTTCTGCTTGCAGTCAGTGACGTTTATGCTAATGGCTGATCGCTTAAGACCAATGCTCCGGTTTGTATGTGGGTGTATTGTGTTCTAGTTGGTGGCATCTTAATTATCTCGCATATGGCTCTAACTCATATGCGAGAAAATTTCACTGCAACTAATGATTCCTAACTGCCAGCAATTCTTGTTGCAATGTAGGCTACCAGCCTTCTCGGAGAACCATGCCATTCAAAGCTATTGCATTATTAACCTGACTAGTAGCAATTTTCTGTGTACTTTGTTATGTATTTCTTGAGTTATATTTTATCAGCTTCCGAAATTATTACGAAAAGAAAGAAAAGAATGTATGTATAGTAGATTTTGTGTTAGTAGTAGTAGAGAAGCTAAGAGACCGAGCGAGTTTATAGCGTCAATTACCAGCGCGCAGTTTTGAGAGAGGTTTGTCACGGTGTTGCGGATATTTGACGCATAAGGGAAAAGCCCAAGGCATTGCGACTTATTCCTTAACCGATTCTCCTTTGACACACTAGTAAGGTAAAACTATAATAAAACAATGACAACTTTTGACTAAATTACGCAGACCTCAAAGAAATTCAGTAATACATCACATAAGATATGTAGCCGCAGATTCCATACAATATAGAGGGTAAACGTCTCACCACTATCCTCTCTCTCTATGCCTTGGAAGATCTTGAACGTTGTGGAAATATCTAACCATATGTCTGATTACATATGCACGTTTTCTTGTTAGCAAAGTATTACCGTTGTATAAAAAAAATAACTGAGCAATTAGCTTTACTAAAGCTTGTCCTAAGTACGTCAATGTGTGATCAAAAAATGGAGAAACGCAACCGGAAATAGTCATACACAGGACATCAAACAGCTATATATGGCGCACCCAAGCTTGCAGAACAAGATTGTGCAACTACATCGTACGGCTTATGCTAACAGCGGACAGTGCTTGACGGAACCTGCGTTCCAGGTCAAGGTTAGCGAAGCTCCATGCAGTCTGCGCAGGAGCGGATCAAGCTCAAGAGAAAGGTGAACTCATGAACTTCATGTATACATTACTAACCACGAGACACGCTCCCAACAGACTCCTCATTAACTCACCGAGCTTACTTATTTACAAAATTACCTGGCTATTTACATACTTGCTTACTTACTTGCATAACGCATGTGCTGGGGAACAGGACGCGATAAACATAGCATAAATGGCCCGCCAATATTAACACGTAGTTTTCTTTTGCCGTGAGCCGAGAAAAGACGCTCTATCCCGAAAAAGAGCAAGGTGACACAGATCAAGTCTTGCTTGTTCTGCATTAGGCACCCGTTATGCACTTGGCTTTGTAGTTGGGACTTGGGACGACCAATCCTTCTGACAGGCGGCATGTGTGTGCATGTATGTGCGTTGGTGACAATCATTGAATTTGAGGGCTTATCTCTGACCACAGTAGGTGAAATCTCTGCAAGCAATGTCAATTGCTTCGATTGTTAACACTTCTAAGCAACCAACTTCATCCAAATAGATGGTTTTGGCGCTTTCATCGTCACTAAAACAGCAAAGCTTTTTCCCGAGTAGGACATAGCGATCTTTTGAGAGCTTCTAAGGACATTTTTCTAAGACACTGCACATGCACTTGGATATCTCTGATTTTTTTTTTTTTTTTTTAGGAGTGTTTGCCTGATTAAACATTGAATTGATAAGATATTTTTATCAAAGCATTTCGAGAATCTATTAAGCAAGTCATTGTTTTATTTAGTAAATTGAAGACATAAAAAAGTAGTGGAGCTGGAGCCAGAAACCATAAGTCACTTCAGCGGCTCAAAATGCTGCCAAAAAGAAAGAATTCGTCTTTTTAATACTGCTCTAGTAACTTCTAGTCTGCAGTCTTAAATTACATATATTACTCAGCCAGGGGTGTCCAAGCAAGCTAAAACCACATGTTACTGAACCAACCTTGGGTACACACAACTTTCCAACTTTTTTCCTGTCCTGTAGTCGTGGGACTAGCATGCCGGAATGAGTGATTTTAGAGTAGAGGGTAACACGCCAGCCAATCACGCATAAAAAGAAACCTCCCGGCCCGGAGCCACATCCCAGGCAGCACCGGATTCCTTAAAATACCTGACGCAAAAAAATTTGTTTTTAAAATTTTTAAAATTTCTTATTCAAAACCTAATTATATTAGCTTTTTAACATTTAGATTTTTTAAGTTTCTATTTCAGACGCTGTATAAAACTAATATTTTTGGTATTACTTTTCAATATCAATTTGTAATAACTACAACAGAAGCGTATTTGTGGTTTTTATTTTGTAGTTCTCTCAGAGTGCAACATCCAAGGGCCATGAACAGGCTGGACCTCTACACATTCAGATGGAGGAAGTTGAATGCTTCAAGGAGTATGTCCAGGTCATGGCTCACATGGCCCATGCGTTGGGCACGGTGCAGGGGGAAGTCAGACTCTTATGGGCTGCCTGCTTCCCTTTGTGGCCATCACTTGCTATCATATGGGCTACATGATTCCCTTTGTGGCTAAACCTGAAATACATCCAGGTACTGCCACATCTCTCCTTCTGCCAGCAGCTGGTGGATGCTCGGCCGGAAGGCATTCAGAAAAGACTTGGCCATCATTTGGCTGATAAGGCTGACCGTGTCCGTGTTGGCAGTGTGGGACTTGCAATGGAGAATGAGCTTTAGGCGGCATTGAAAGAGGCTTACACCACTGGGTCCAGCTCTGAGCCCAGCAGTGAGGACCTGGAAGAAGAGGATACATCTTGCTGCCATCACCGAGCCTTCCAAAGATACTTCCTCCACGAGGTTGACAATAAAAGCCAAGCCGCAGAGGTTGTTAGTGACATTGCTAGATGGGGGCTCCAAGATGTAACTTAGTGATGCAAACGTTTTTGGTGGGCTGACCCTGATAAGTCTTTTCATCAAGTTTAGCTGAGTAATCTCTTCCAAAGCAAAGACAAGAATAAAAAACGCAACTTTGTTCATGATATACGTTTCGATGCTTCATGCATCATGTTCACTATCAAACTTCGCAAAAATTAACAAAAACTC
>QQSS02178475.1:0-14647 GCA_003687565.2 Craspedacusta sowerbii
ATAGATAGATAGATATTTAGATAGATAGATAGATAGATAGATAGATAGATAGATAGATAGATAGATAGATAGATAGAAAGAAAGAAGCAAGTTTTAAAAATGTTTTTAAGAAAAGACGTATTTCGAACGTCTCAAATAAAGCACTTACTTGCAGAAAATACGATTACGTGATATATAGTGCGCGCGACGTTACTTGCTGATAATGCTTGGGAGTTCCTATGTGAGAATCATTGCCGTTCCGAACATTCCGTAACTTTCGTTGCGAAGCAGTTTTTCTGAAAGGATGAAGGTTACGTGACACGCTTTCTTCCTTGTAACTATTTAATTCGTGATACGGACAGGCTGCTCGCAAGTCGTTCGCTTTGTACGAAGTGAGATATAACAAAGAAGATCCATGCATTCACAAATCCTTCAGCAGGGATGTAGATTACTGAATAAATCTGCACTCAACATATATTGCTACTTCGAAAGAAATTAGCTTAAAGATGCCAAAGGTCAGCACACCTAATTTTACAAATGACTCAGATTGATGACGTTATGAAGCCATTTGCTTGAATCGAAAGAAATCTCCCTAAATTCTTACAAGTTCACAAGTTTGTACGACCAACCAAGCTTGCATATGGCGAAGGCAGTGGTGGTTTTAGCTTTTCAGAAGCATTAGTTCCTAAGAACAACATTGTTTGTTAGAAAATCCCCTCGGCTAGGTTTCACGTCCCTGTCTCTAGTCCTATTGCTTCACTTGCAGACGGGATGGAGCTATGAATGAGCTGAGTATTAACTCTAACGTCAAGCTAATTATTCATTCAGAAGCAACAAGTCTGCTGGATTTGACAGTCAAACTTGTTCTTGTCCTTTTAATTATTGACTTCAGAGCCCGCTTTTGTGGCAACATTAGGAGGCATCCGTAGCTTGACTCATAACCAACAGCGATATGTTTATATGAAGCACCCACATCGAATGAGATTAAAAAACCTCGACGTAGAGACAACTAAGGCTTGTGAATTTCCATTCCCTCCAGAGCAGAGGATTGAGTTTTGCTAAATATATTGCAATCACACGGCTCGACAACGCCCGTACATCCAGGGCAGTTGAATGAGATTAAGCTTAAGTGTGAATACGATACTATTGCGCCACTGCGCGTTGCTATAAACCCTGTTTATGCAGGTAAGGAATTTTCCTAATCCCTAGCATCACAATCTCCTAAATCTGGTTTCAAATGATACGCCATTGTGACGTCTAGCTTGCACAGAAAGTTTCAGCGAGTCGTATGCGGCTAACCTTGGTATCGTTTCAATACTTTCTTCGGTCTGCATCTGGATCCTTATGGCTAAGCTAACGTATAATCCTAGGAAGACAAAACTTTAAGTTTGCGAAACTACAGGGCGGCTTTCTATTGTGACGCGCAAGAGGTATTGGTTCCGTACTCGCTTTGCTGACGCTAAGAAATGCGGAAGATGTTAAGTAAGAGAAAGTTGTGGCAACAAAAAGTAGACGTGAGACATTCTTAAACTTGCGCCTTTATTTAATGTGACCGGGCAGAGCAAGGTAATTCGCTCAAACAAAATCAAGAGGAAGGAATGGCAGTTCTTGGCAAGGTGGTATCAATGTTCAAAGGTATGACTAAAGGCCTCTGGCAAGATCCTATATTTCTAACTTGAGTCAATATTAAAAGATTCTTGCAATGCACATAATGAAGGGAAACAATGGGCCATATGTATATGTTTACGTGTATATATGTATTATTATTATGATAGTGTGCCACAAAAATGTAGCGGTAGCACGGTACTTTATGGCATGAGACATAGCAATATCTATTTACTTGTCCGGATGATAAGTCTTCGTTATTTAAGTTGTTGAAGGGTTGCGAAGTTCCTATGAATACAGCAACGGAATGGTAGAAAAGGACTTTTAAGATCAGAACCAGGTGTTGACTCCTCTAGATCTCTAAACATATCCTCATGGCACGGAGAGCACTTTATGCGTTACAGGATTACGGAGAAATAAGCTAAATAAGTCAATCAGGATGAAGAATTTTTATAATTATTCGGAATTTTTTCCTTATTATGCACGATAAAGCCTTATTATGAACTATTGTTTAAGTACACATCCGTGATCTAGTTTGAAAGTGCCTGCCAGGCGTTTTTAGCTTATCTTATTTTGAAGCTAGTTCCTCGCTTCTAAGGGCAGATATAATACGATTAGTACGATTTAGTTTGTGCATATCCTGCCTTTACTTTGGCTTGCCGTATTTTAGCACCACTTAATATGGTTTCATTGACAAAAGCTTGCAGAATACGATAAGAAGTTATTCCAATTGATCTGGAAATTGCTGTTTTTGATGGGCAGGAGCGAGTAAACTCAGTGAACTACTTAATTTTAGAAAACCATAAGATATATAGCCATCATCGGTTAGGCATGCCAACGCGGAAATTTGACTTAACGATAAAATAGGACTATTCTAAAGGTGACGACCTATTGGACTTTGCTATAAAGATCTAATGAAAAAAAAAAAATGCCCCTATATATGTCTTGGAAATGAATCGACTCTTAGATCTAGTGGATTCAGATCCGTAGAAGACGTAGCTAAGAATTAGTCATCGACTTTCAGCATCCTTGCTCTTTCCGTTCTCAAAGCATGGCATCACACCAGCAACGCGCAGTTTCCTCATCTCTCCGTAGCTCACATTATGTATCCATGTTATACGAGCAAACTCAAACATTCTTAAGAGGTATAGCGAAAGTTGCGCACTAAGTTGTCAGGCTGATTTCGGATGACGAGGAATGACGGGACCACAAGGGACCACAATTTCAATCAGACATCACGGAATAAGCTACGTGCTGGCTGTCAATGTGACTGTCAATTTAGGCCTACGCATACAATAATATTTTTTTTACAAAAATAATATCTAGCAACCCATTTGCTCGTTTCTTCTTACAAAATATAAATTCCATTTACTAATCAGAAGAGACGAATATTGGTTTCAGCCAAGGCGATTTAGCACTTACTGCGGATCTGCACTTCGTGTGTGTATTTTCTTCAATTTGGGCGTTTTTGGAAGAAAATAATTGGCTAATGCCGTCTATGCTTCGAACTTATAGGAGACTCCAACAAGTTAAGCCTGCAAGAGATGGACGAGCTTTCAGATCGCAGCTCACAAGTTCCACTCACCAGAGATCCCGAATCTCCGAATGATTCCCCCGATCTTCCCGGTGACAAGGAAAGAGAGTCGTGGGGAAATAAAGCAGAATTCTTGCTGGCAACGATAGGATTAGCAGTTGGTCTCGGTAACATCTGGAGGTTTCCCTATTTGTGCCAGAAAAATGGAGGAGGTAAGCATATTAAGCTTTGGATGAATGACAACTTGCCACGTCATACATGCGCAACGAATTTCGCACATGGTTACTTAGTATCATGCTTTTATGTACCACGTATTAATTGTTATAAATTCTTAGGAAATGCGCACACATAGTTTAGGACGGTGCCTCTTGGATGCATAAGCTTAATCATCGCACGGACTGAGGTTTCTCTACAATGAAACCTATGGAGCGACTTAAACACAAGGAAATAGAACAAGGACTAACTTCTAAATTATGCATGACAAAAATTAAAGCAATTGAGCTACTCACCGCTTTAATAGAATTTCAAAATCTTTCTGACGTCCTCCTACTGATAATTTGACACCTGGTACACCGAACATTAGAAAGTCCTAATAGGGAACAGTGAATCGACATGATGGAATAAGAAACGAGGTTACTCAATCTATTGTAGACACAACCACTCGTTTGCCCTTCTTTCCACTATGGCTGATAATGAGCGCAAAAAGATGCGGCGACCCTACTGGATGCCTTGCTCCTAGATGAGCAGACCGCAGCAATAGCGGACGCTTTGAACAGCGTCCATGGCAAAGAGCAAATCTGTCAGCACTTTCTGCGTCCGATAAAAACAAATCAACGACTGGGTGAATGACATGACTTCCCATTTGTTGATCAGGAGAGAAACAGCGCAGAAATACGTATTCTAAAAAGATGTTAGAAGCCTTAAAATATTTAGAGCTTAAGATAGCAATGCTGCTTGAGAGTTATTTAAGGCGCGCTATCTACTTCACAAAATATTCTCACCAACTTTGTCGGTGTGCCGTGACATTCTTTCGTTTTAGAATTTGTCATAGCTGTTGCATTCTCGAAGTCAGGATGCCCAACCTGATTTTATTTTGAGAAAAGCGAGCTAATGCCCTGGAAGACTGCAACTTTTCTTTTCCTTGAAATGCTACTGTAGTGTATTCTACGTCGAAGACTCTAGAAAAACATAAAATAACATAATCTTCGCAAACTAACATACCTGACCTGATATACAAGTTGCAGCCCCTTAAATACTCCATGTTAAATAATAACAAATATGTACGTGAGCATCCAATCAAATTATATGACGAAGAGGCAGCGTCCAGTATTATTACACAAGGACGTGTCAACGTCCAATCCCTGTTCGCTACACAGTTCACCAATAGACTTCGACGAGGAAGTCGCTTCATTCAAGCATCGGCATTTGCAGGATCAATCAAGGCTGGGTCCATGGTCCACCTATCGTGGGACATGCAACGAGCCTACATTACCTGGTGTTGGTCATGTTGTTATTGTTGTTGTTGTTGTTGTTGCTGTTGGCGTTGGGCGCTTCCATAACACTGCATATGAGTTAAACATTGCGGTTCCAATAAAACGCTCACCAATGAAACTTTGGTGATCATACGGAAGCAGAAATGAAGCCTTGCTTCGACTGGCAGCAGTATGGAGAAATATCATACCGGCCGTTATTGACAATCAGTTACATATCAACCTCATACTTTTCTTGGCAACTATTAGATTATAAGGATTAAGTCATAAAATCTATTGCAGTTTTTCTGACTAGCGACAACGACACCAACAAGAGCAGCAGCAACAACAACAACAACAGCAACAACAACAACAACAACAACAACAAAGACTGGAGGATTTAAATTTAAGCTGATTTAAAGAAAATCGAATTTAACTCTGATAGATGACCAAATGATTATTTTGCAACGTTTTTAATTGCTAAATCGGTTACTGAAACTGATATCTTATATCAGAAATCTCCACATCGTATCTTTTTTGCAGACATAGACTATTCCGATTGTCTGTGTCTGTGTCTGAAAGAAGGATTTGTCATTAATACTGTCTGCAGGCATGGCTAGAGCGGCTTCCATTCATGTGGCTTAATTCACAGCAGTAAATGCGTAGTATGCCCTGTTAGCAGATTTTTATTATTATGTATTTAAACTGTGTTGCATTTGCGCACGAGATAAACAAGCTGTTGCTATAGAAAGAAAATTAAGCTGTATCACTTGCCGACATTAAGAATCTCTAAGATTGCTATATTCCGTGAGAAAATAGACGCTAAATTAAAATGACCAATAAATCAGAGTCAAAAAAGGGTCAGTTGGTTCACACTTCCAGGTGATAAAAACATGCGTCTGGGTTTAATTGCATCTCCACTTATTCCCCAGCATGAGCCATCATAGTTACCCTGACTTGAATTCTAATCTGATATTTTGCTTGCTGAAAATTCTCCTTAAAAAAAGATAACGAGTGCACGTGCAGTTTGTGGGTGTTAGCGGTAGAGTACCCATGCACATAAACAAAAGTGCTAAATAAGCCGAAAAGATTAGTTTAATTTTGTCTTGACTTTTTCTTGCACATATACTCTGGGTACAAATTGGATATCTGCTGGAGAGCGCATGTATAATTCAGATGGCACCCAGTGACGCAACTGTGATTGTGCATGAGCACCTTCCAGGAGTGATCTTCACAGCATGCATTCATACCTGGTTACAACGAAGGCCACGATTCATATGCTATAGTGTGACTGATGCGTCCTTACTAGAGCCACCGCAAGAATTAATACACTGCCAAATACAATATTGAGATCTTCTTCAATTCATTCCTGACTCTAATACACACTTCCTAAAGCTCACTCAACCCTTTGCTCTCTCTGATCTTTCTCTAACATATAGTAAAACCGGAAAAATACCCACAGATACTATACATCACTACATCAGGCTTGCGTAGCCTTGAAGCTTGCGTTCAAAACAGACGCTATCAGCATTTGATTTTGGATACGAATAATACTAGGTTATTCAGTTCGATACGTCGCGTGCTTGAGAGCGAATGAATGAATATATGAATTAACAAACGATCGATAGAACGACGGCCTGACTGAGAGAAAATAAAGAACCATTTTCGAAACACTGCTTACATATCCCTGTTTTTATGACCCTGGGTCTCTTTCCACCGCGAAAGCGTCCATAGACAATTTCCTCTGAGTATTTCGTCCCGACCCTGGTGAGACCTGATGCAAGATATCCTGTTTTCGTTTCAGGCGCATTCTTGATTCCGTTCTTCACGTTCATGATCATCGAAGGCATGCCTTTGTTCTTTATGGAACTTGGAGCAGGGCAGAGATTTCGGAAAACTGCCGTTGAAGTGTGGGGTGGCATTCACAGCTCTCTGAGAGGCATCGGCTTCTCCTGCATGATTGTATCCACTTCCCTCTGTGTATACTACATCGTCGTCATCTCCTGGTGTTGCTACTACTTCTTCATGTCCTTCACCGCAAACCTGCCTTGGCAGAAGAAGTTCTGCCCTACCTACGGTTCATATAGTGAAACGCTTGCTCGCAGAAATAACGCCTCGGTTATGTCGAAATGGAACGTAACCGGGTACGATAACCTTACACGGATGTTGGACCACAAGGTAAGAAAAATTGGATATAATTCGGTGTTTTTTTTTTCGTGTTAGCCCTTAACTAATACACAACTAGTGAAGATAAGAATTCGGTTGACTTCTATGCCTATTTCAGGACCAATTCAAAAAAAGGATTCGCTTCTTTATAGTAGCGGCAGGATATTGTGTACTCGTATCTGACGATTAGAGTAGATGACAAAGAAGGCGTTCAAAGTTACATTGCAAATTAAACTATTCGAAGTAGCAACTAAGTTATATATTCTTTCATGTTCAGTTATATTATTCTCTAGTAAGGATTTATGCTTTTTTACGCCCGGACAGCTTGCGAACTGGCCCGACTGTTGTGTGCACGATCCACCACAGTACTACTGGTATGAAAAGGCTCTTCGAATCTCCTCACACATGACTGACTCCGGTGTTGGAATGAATTGGCAACTGTTCGGATGCCTCATCTTCTCCTGGGTGTTCGTGTACTTCTGCATCGTCAAAGGCATCAAATCAAGCGGAAAGGTACGCAAAAAAGTCTTTATGTGCAGACTTAATGTTTCTGTTATTGGCATTCCTGCCGTGGTAGCAAGTAAAGACTGTCAGACTTAGGCCAACTGTAGTGTGGAATACGTGAGGCATGCTGACAAGCACAACAATGGATTAGCGAGCCAACACATTCAGGTTTAGAGAGATAGTATCGTACGTTCTTACTTTTCTCTTTTAGGCTGTGTACTTCACTGCTACCTTCCCTTACGTGGTACTGATCGTACTCTTCTTTCGGGGAGTCACTTTGCCTGGCGCCGAGATAGGGATTAAGGCTTTCTTTACACCAAAGGTAAGCATAGATAAGAAAAGGCTCATTTAAGAATCTTGTAGGATTGTGCGCGGCATTTTTTTGAACTGCTGTTCACGACCAATGTCTCCCCTGTGGTTACAAACGCTTGGACTGAAAATATTAAACGGACGGTTTGAGAGACTCCAAGACATCTGGTGATCGCATTAAAGTCTTTCAGTTCCTGCAATCTGAATTAACACTATTTTCCTTTTTTTAATGTGCTAGTGGGAACTACTCGCCAAGCCTGAGATCTGGAGAGATGCTGCTACACAGATTTTCTTTTCGCTCTCCCTTGGATTCGGCGCTTTAATTGCGTTTGCCAGCTACAACCCTATCAACAACAACATCATTAGGGACGCGTACATCGTCGTTGGTACTGACTGCTTTACGGCATTGTTTGGTGGCATCGTGGTTTTCTCCATCCTTGGATATCGCGAATATGTTACTGGAATACCAGTCACCGAGGTAATACTCTGCCTTCAGGTAGCCTTCTTTTGCAACCTAAATTCGCACAAGACTTGTTTTTATAAAAATTGTTTAAATAAAACCTTCATTCTTTAAGTAAACGAGAACATACAATCTTCCTCCACGAGTTTTTAAAGATCCGTAAGATCTCCCAGCGCAGAATGCACTCCGCGCTCCTGTGATGGCTCATACAAACACGCATAAACAAATCTTTTTCGTCTCAAAGCAACTCATTTGTGTTTTTTTCGCAACGAATCTCTCGAGATGCTTGCAACATAGATGCAAACTTTTTCCTAACTTTTGGTGGCTCACCGTGCCTGGGACTGTTTCTATACGCTTGAGTCATTTTCGCTATCCAGCGATAGGCGAAAATTTGACTTCTATTATTACTTTATGATTACTTTAGAGCGGATCTGGGCCTGGCTTAGCGTTTGTCACCTTCTCTGATGCCATGCTCCTGATGGATATATCTCCGCTATGGGCCGTGCTGTTCTTCTTCATGTTGATCTTACTCGGCATCGACTCGCAGTTCGGCACGCTGGAAGCAATAATAGCTCCATTGTACGATACGAGATTGGTTACCATGAAGCGCTGGAAATTTTTGGGTAAGTTGATCTGCATTTTAAGGATTTTATTATTATTATTTTGCATGCATGTTAACTACGACCAGTGCTATTATTTCTCTGACAGTTGGTTCAGTGTTGAATTTCGCATAAATTTTCTTACTCTCTCAGCCATTGTCTGTTTCGTTATGTTCGTCGTTGGATTGTCGATGGTGGCCGGCCCAGGATACTATGTTTTCCAGATCTTCGACGACAATGCGGTCACCATCCCTCTGCTAATCATCGCCTTTGCACAGTGCGTTGCAATTGCTTGGGTTTATGGATCAGACAAGTATGTATGCGTTTCAAATGATTTACATCCTCTGGTCAGAATTTTAGCTCGTGCAACTCTTGGTCACAGATATTATCAACTAGTCTGTTGAAAGGTGCTTACTCGCATACGAGGAATAGCCAAACTTGAAAAGACAACGAGTTTATCACGCAAAACTATGTCGCCACTTCAAACTTTCCTCCGCTTTTGCCACTAAAATCTTCTAATAAACTTACCCTTCAGCAACCCAGAAAGATGCAATGATAGTAAGGCAATGTCAGCTTGCAATTTATTTTTTTCAGATTTGCTGACGACATAGAATTCATGACAGGTCGCCGTCCTTGGTCATTCTGGATGTTATGCTGGAAGTATTTATCACCCATGGCCATTCTGGTCATCCTGCTCTGGACACTCGTAGAGTCGGTGCAGCAAAAACCGACGTACACTGCCTACATTGGATGCCCACAGGTAAGAATGAGTTGCTATCTGGTGGTGACTGTTACAGTCCCGCAGGAACAACATCGAAAATGTCTTGATGAGTAAGTCTGTGATCCAACGTCAGGAAACACGTTTACAAACTAGACATAAGTAGAACAAATTAGCATGGCTATGAAATACGCATAACTTGATTGAACGTAAAAATAACACCGAAGTAGACCGAGCGTTAGAATAACTTCGCTTGCAGGGCAACTTACGTAAGTTTGATCAACGACAATCCCTTTTTGCACTTTAGCGCAATGGAGGAGCGGAGGAATGGACGAAGAAAATTAACTATCCGGGCTGGGCTCAAGCGCTTGCAGCAATCATAGTGATAGGAACTGTAATTCCGATTCCGGTGTTCATGGTAAAAAATTGGCCAAGCAACTGGCGTCAACTGTTTTCGGAAAAGTTGTGCAGCGGATGGGCGAACTACATGCCCGATCCAGCAGCGTGGAAGACGAAACACATTCAAAGGACAATGGTGTACGAGCCAGCCAATTCACAAGACGACAATGAAAAATCCTGACCAAGACTACCCTACTTTATAGAAAACGTGCGAGAGTTGAGTGTGCTTATGCTGTTGTAAAATGGACCGTCTTTTCTACACAGGACAGCGCTTTTTGCCAAGTCGATTTTGAACCTTAGAACGGCCGTAAATTGTGACATGTGCACTGAGTTTATATGAAGACAAGTAGCACTTTACCATAACATAATGTCACAATCGCACACAAACGTTAAGAAACGCCAGGAGTTAAAGTTTTACTAAAATTTCAAAGAAAAAAAGTATACATTTCTTATTATTTTCTCCATCACAACAGCTAAGGTGGCTTGCTTACTAGAGAGTTATGTGAAGCGAAATAAATCTCGAACACGGCCACGCGATCATTCCAAACTTTATCGAATGAAAATTAGATAACGGCTGAATGAGGGTTTCAAATCATACCAAACTGGCTCTTGATTTCACAGCGCTTCTATGAGCACGGCCAGGAGTATGTTGTTACGCCGAGTCATACGCTATTGTACTTACGTCGATATATCATCTTAAATATGATGGCATGCTAAAAATAGATATCTGCACTATGAATCGATTTTGTATTGGCGACTCCAGTGACTAAGTAAAAATACTGCCGCCTTTCCACGATACCATCATGAAATTTGTTTATCATTATAGGCGGCAAACGATTTTTTGCGTTCTTTTGCATTTCTTTTGATATGTTCTTCAAAATCCTAAGCACATTTTAGTTTGAAAGCCTCTTCGACAAGGGGGCTTACAGCATCTTTTCAGAGTTTTGCAATAACAATACCGCCATTAATCTGCCCGTTTAAATCGCCCTTAGCTGAAATTCAAATCAGAGAGTGTTAGGATAGCAACAAGCATAACATCAACTTCGAAGAAGAGCATCTGCGAATACTCAAGGCCTGCCCTTAAGTCAGAAACAAAACCTATGGCATGGCGAAAGCACTTCACAACTCAGCAAAGAAATCATCTTTGTTACAAGCAGCGACGTCGAGCTTCCTCTTCCGTTGTTTACGTTTCTGTTTCGCCGAATCTGGAAGATGCCGGAGCAGCGGTGACGAGTCCCAAAACTTGACGGTTTGGTCGCCAGAGCAGGTGCCAATCAATTCCTGATGGGGACAGTTCTTAACACTTTCCACAGAGAATTCTCCATGCCGACCCAACACCCCAATCGCCCGGTGAGGATATAGATATAGCGATCTAAAACGAAACCGGCAGGTAACTAATCAGTAGACTTGCAGTATCTAATATTTTCTTGAAATCAAAATAAAGATAAGCAAACGCAGAGAAGAGAGGCGCATTGACAGACAGCAAGGTGGAACTTCTGAGCTGACTAAACACGCAGTAACAGTGGTCATGCAACTAGTGCTTTAAAGCTTGCACGTCCAATTCGGTTGAAATATCAACGAAACGCCTTCAAAAACCATTCTCACAGGTAGCAAAACATTGCAAAAATAATGCTTTGTTTCTTTTCTCGCTTTGTAAACCTTGGTGGCTATTAAGCATTAAGAACAAGATCTAATATGGAAGATAGACGACTTTGAAGAAAACAAACTTAAATAAACGGCTATCGCAAGGCAAGCACCCACTAAATAACTCCATCGTTACCGCCAACGTCAGGAGAAGCCCAGCACAACGCACCTAATAACTCCGTCGTTGCCACCAGTACATATAACATCTTCTGTCACTCGACACAAACTATCGATAGATTCAGCTTTCGTGGGGATGCGGTCACTAACGTCCCCCCATTCGTTCCAGGAGTACATATTCAACGTACCAAGATTGCTACCACAAACCACTTTCTGTCCACCCTATTAAGGAATATAATCAAATTTGCGAGTAATCCCTTGAAGACATAGCAAACGCGACGCGCACTAAGGCTGCTTCCACGCGCGTCATGCTACTTGACAAAGCCGGCCCCAGCGAATTGTAGGACGCAAACTATTGACCTTACTTAACATGGAAGGCCAAAAAAAGCACTTCTCCCATCACCTTACAAAACCAATATTGTCGCATATACTCCACAAAAACTCTTGTCGCATATTATAGCACGAAAATAGGAAACCATTACTGAAAACTTCATTTGCGCACATACAGACCTTTACTACCGCCATTGACAATAGTTCCTCCTCCAACTGGTCTGACTTCTGTTCCAGCTTTTTCTTCCTCAAATTGTAAACCAGCAGGTGTCCGTCACCGCTAGCACGAAAAACCACCATCGATCAACATGTGAACAAGAAGCACCAAAAGCAGTTTGACAAACTCGGTTCACTTAGCCGAACTTTAAACTCAACACATAGTTTGCGGAACATCTGTTATTCCTTGAGGTACATTGAGCTTCTACAGAAGGCAGCCACAAAGTCAGCGCCTGGAGCAGCAACAAGTGGCTACGGACGCCCTAGTTGCAAAAATGGCCCCATGGACTGCCTTACATACATAAGTAGTCATAGACGATAACTAGGGCATGACCAACTAACCTTGTGCACAATAGCGTCTTACTATCTTTATCACAATCCATAGCGGAGATATAATCTTTGCATTCCGAAAACTCAGCTATGGTCGCAAAAGCACGGGTGTCCCATATCTAGAAATAATAAAGAAAGCTCATGAAAAAACGCAAAATTACTTCAAGACAAAAAGTAGCCTGAAAATCTAAGACCTATAACAGGTCAGGTATACACACTAAAGATCTACCTACTTTCCAAGCAAGAAATAAATAACATTAAACTACCGGTAAAGGTACAGACCTGTCCATAAAATAGGAAGACTGCTCCAAGTAACCTTTCTTAACAAGTCTGCGCGAAAAAGCTTTCCTACCATCGACAACACAAGATTCTAAAAACTCCACATTTTATAATTACATTGGCTACACAATGATCACAGTCAGCTGACCTTAACACTCCCGTCATCACCACCCGTCGCCATGTAGTTTTCAGAGAGAATTTTCAATGTGTTGACAGCTTTTCTAGATTTATGAAAACACTTAATAAAAACCCAAGATAACACAATAACTACATATTTAGACGTAGAAATGTACAAAACTAACAGAAAAATGAACATGCGTATAGTAAAATGCATATCAGTACATATATGAGAACATATATAAATATCATAAGCAAAAAAGAACAGTAAACAGCGAAGTCACAGGCTTAGGAAGTACTTCCTTACGGGTGTGCGTTCGCCACATTGTGGAGATGAGCGCCTGAGTTCATGTCAACCGCATGCAGAGATTTATCCTTCGAACACGTGTACAGTCCTGCCGTGAGAATGGATTGCTACCAGCATTCTCAACAGAAATCACAAAGAGTGACACCAAAGAATACCCAAAAAATGAAACAAAAACGGAGGACTGGCATTATGAAGCAAGGAGGCGCCAGCTCCGTAAAAGCTACGCAAATGTACGCTAACAGCCGGGACAAAAACTGCCGCAGCTGAATCTTATTTTGTAAGAAGAAAGTGATAAAATACGAGCCGCGTCAATCAAACGACCTTACGGTTTCTTCAAAGTAATTTGTACTATCAGAAGCAGAATTACTGTTACGCTGCCAAGCTGAGCCGCCCCTTCCGATTTTAAAAGGGACTTTTCGCTTGGCGATATGAAGCATACACTATTATCGGCCCTCCTTACAAAATATCTAAAACTAATAACAACTTTCCATCAGAAGTGACAACTGAATTAGAAGTCTAATCTTAATCCTCACTTATTTTTAATGCGCGACAAGGCGCCAATACGCTAAACGAAAGAAATCCAGAGAACTAAACAGCATTTTCAATAGATCTTACTAGTGCCATCAGTGGAGAAGGCAAGACTTCTACATGCTTTTTTGTGATGCTTGAACGATAAAAGCTTTTTGCTCCCATTTTCACACGAGAAGTTGAACCTAAACACAGATACAAAGTCATAAGGAGTAGGATGGGCGAATTTTATTAACTAACACAAATAATCACAAAGCATTGTGTTGAAACAAGCAAGGTACGCTTAAAACAATTAAAACATACAGATATCTAACAAAGCAAACAACAGGGCATTAGATAAAAAAAGCCTAGCATCAGTAATAACAGCAAAGAGCTAATGGCAAAATGTTTATTAAAAAAAAAAAACTTAAGGACAGCTTGCAGTTCAAGAATTACGAACTCAGTTTCGTCTGATCTTAGCAATTGAATGCTATAAGACTTAGTATTACGAGCCAATCTAGATCGCCCAACGTATATAACTAGAAAGCATAACTAAACTTCGATTTTTAAAACAATCACAACATACAGCGAAGCAGTTCCACTAATTTCACCAGTAGCTACTACACACGCTGATGGGTGAAATGCCAAGTCATAAACATGACTTCTTAGCTTGATGACATCAGGCACCTTTCTTGAAGTAGTTATAACCTAAATATGTAAGTGTAATCTCCGATACAAAATAAAATTGAAAATATTAAAAACTGCCTTGCTGAAAATAGAAAGATTTGCATCATGACTGCGCTAGGTAACTGCAATTGAAGTGCTAAAGTGTATACTAGCACAGCAAACTTATATACAAACAACATGTACACATATTGATAATAACACGGAATGCACGTACATACATCAATCTGTCAATCTGTCAATCTTTCAATATGTCCATCCATACACATCTCCATCCAACAATCCATCCAACAATCCATCCATTCATCCATCTATCCATCCATCCATCCATCCATCCATCCATCCATCCATCCATCCATCCATCCAT
The DNA here is from genome assembly GCA_003687565.2 of Craspedacusta sowerbii. NCBI lineage: Eukaryota > Metazoa > Cnidaria > Hydrozoa > Limnomedusae > Olindiidae > Craspedacusta > Craspedacusta sowerbii. Next base: position 14,641 of record QQSS02178475.1, read on the forward strand.
CCATCCA
>QQSS02178486.1:0-14644 GCA_003687565.2 Craspedacusta sowerbii
TATATATATATATATATATATATATTGAAAGAGCTATCAAGCGTCCAGTCTAGCAGGAATAAAAATGATTTGGTTTTTATCCGCAAGTTACGGTTAGTTGACTTAATGTTAGATGACTTATTTCTATTTAAGAATTGCTGCACTTCTTTATGGAGAAGGTAAATTGGCAGTCGCGTAAAGGCAAGCCGATACACGTCGTGGCAGGGCATGCAAGAGACTTGGTCACAGTGGTACATGGACAAACATCAAGAGAGCAAATCCAATCCACTATGAGATATTGTCAGAGCCTTCTGTGCCCCAGCACTTAAAAGAAAGGAAATGAGAATACTATGCTGCTTATGTGAATCCTCTGCCATTGTGGTGTACTACTTAATCATTTACCGAAGTCAATGAGCCCTTGTGTATTTATATACTTCCTGCAATCCTGGGAAGATACCTTTGCTGCCTCAGTCCAACCTCCATCTCACAGAAGCACGCGAGGAACAGAACTTTATTTTATCGGAGTTGGATCAGTTAGATCAGTGTAATCAGTTGGATCAGTTGGATCAGTTAGTTTTGCACCGTTCCTTCGACATTTTACGCAAGTTTGAAGCACGTGAACCACGCCCTAAATACACAATAGTTACGCGTGACTGGAGATCTTATAATCCTCATATACAGGAAGATCTTACGAAACACAATTCAATAGCTAGGGATTTAAGAAAACTCCGAGCTGTCATTCAATTTTTTTTATCCCCATGTTTTCTCTAGGACCGATCAACCCACGAAAGGAAACAGACTTACGACTCAAAACAACGTCTTTGAATAGTCAATCGCAAAGTACTCCGTCAGTCGGTCGATCAAAGGTCTGAACACCTTTGGACCATAATGCAGACTATCATGTGCAGACTCTGTGCCGTCGGGATAAGAAGCGGACAAAGGGTAAACGTCAACTATTGGTATACCGGCATCGCACATGACCGATGTCGCAAAGGCATTGAAGAGCTTGACTCTAATAGAAGTCAGAAACCTTCTCGCGTCATGAAAGGGGTTCCATAACTTTTCTTGGAGATTGTGGGTTGTAGTCTTCCAGATGACCGTTCCAGTGAAAATGCCAGTCATTTTCGCATCCTTGATGTATGCCACAAGTTTGTATATGAAATCTTGATATTCACTGAAGGACAACGAAGATACAAAGTGAAGACCAAAGTTTATTAAAATCGCGCTGTTCTCGTCCATAATATCAAGCTTGAGAACTTCTCCTAGATCCTGTAAAACTCTCTCAGCGTGAAAGTCTTCATGACTCGTCTTAAACTTGTCGTCATAGCTTTCAAATCGATACACCCAATTGTAGGAGCGATTGCAACGGAATATTTCCGTGCATAGCGGTTCATGAACTAGCGAAGCGTAAAATCTCAAAGCAAGGGAGTCGCCGTATATCCATAGCCAAGATCTCTTTGATAACTTAGCGAGCTCAAGCTTGTTATGCTGACTTTGAAGAGCTACCCATTTTTCTAAATGCCAGGTTCCAAAAGGCTCCAAAATATAATTGCACTTCAAGCTTGATGCGCTCTGATTTAGCATTAAGCTGTGACCTTGAGCGCGAGGAAGCTCTTTTGAATGGCGCGTTGAATTCGTGATTAATATAACAAGAGGTGTTCCTTCCCACAGAGCCGAATGCTGATAAGCCCTACTGCGCGTGCCAAGTGTATCTGGCCTCTGGTTACTGCCATGAATGTTTCCCGCAGCGAAATAGCCGGTAGGGGGATCCATATGACCTTCGCAACGGCTATATTCCAAAACCAAGATCAGTCTATATTCGCCACTGAGTTGAGGTATGAAGTAGAACGTATAGCTTCCATTATTGTTATCCCAAACGGCAACGTAGAGCGACATCGTACCTGTCACATCTACAATCCAAGTATCCCCACCTTCTGAGAGAGGTTCACCTGCCTTCGTTTGCGTCTGCAACGTAAACCAACTCATCTCTCCAACGCCGTGTATGTTCCACGACGATATGTACGAAGTTGTCGTGTCGGTCATATTCTTTTTAGAGACGCCAGAATAGTTCATATCATTAACACATGGTCCCAGCATGCCTTTCCAATCTAATAACATGTCTCTTAGAAGCAGATCTCGGTCGCTCCAAATAAAAATGTCGCTATCTATTTCTTGTAATGGCGACTGCCTGTCCGTCTTTAGTACAGATGTAAATATAATGACTCCGATCAGCACAGAGGCTGCTACAGCACGTAAGATGAAATTCAGGTTAGAGGAACTACCAAGTGACATCTTAGCAGAGGACGTCGCAGCTGCACTACCATTTTGCCAGAGGCATCTCGTTGCAGCGCATGATTCGCTTTCTGGTAGCAGTGAGCTCAGCGGCTTGTAAATCAAGCCGAAGGCACCGGTCTGCTAAAAATTTACTTAGAAGCCGGTGCCTATTTATGGTGCTTGGCGCAAAGGGTGGAATTCTCGCGCGCTCAACTTTGCGACATTTGGCAGAACTTCGCGTGCAGAGAATTAAGGTCCTTCATTTGTGGTTGGAGCTACTTTCGACTAAGAAGTAGACACGACAATGTGTTGTAGAAGTTTTTTTTTTTTTCTTACAGGCTGACAGTTATGCATTTGGATCGTTCTTACTTACGCAAAATAGCTCAGAGAACAGATTTAATCTTAACTAATACTAATCAAATGCTAATTCATAGAAGTAAGGGAAGGTCAGCAAATGCAGGAAAAACATGTGTAAGTTATTAATCAACTTCCGATGCAAGCAGAAAACAAACAATAAAAAACAAAAGCACTCAAACAAGATCGAGGAGGCTATAAAAAATATCCAAACGATAAAAAAACGTTCCGTATATCCCGACTAACTCTCACGAACAGCTCTGCAGATGAAATTTTCTTCTCTCAAAAAAGCCATACATTCTTTTGAGATATAGTGGCATCAGGTACCTCAATCTTACTAGGCACGGCTGACGAGGATGTCTCCTAATGCAATTTCTTGCATTTCTGAAAGACTTTTATGTTAGAGCATGAGAATCTTCTTGACACCAATGGGAAAATAAATTGTTTTTGTTGTTGTTGTTGTTGTTGCTGTTGTTGTTGCTGTTGTTGTTGCTGTTGTTGTGGTTGTTGTTGTTATTTTGTGCACAACATCTATTCGAATTCATACAACGTATTCTGACAGAATTCACAATGAGGCCAGCGTGGTTAGCTCTATCGATTCAGTGTAGAATTCATTTCAGTTGAGTTTTGTACAAGGAAAACCTATTGAGCTATTAATTACCCCCAGCAAAATACCCACGTAACACCCAAACATGGAGTGATAATAATTTTCTCTGATTGATTCCATGCTTCGATAAAATAAAGATTGAAAATGGATGACGCAAGAAAACCGTAGCTAAAATCCAAGCATTAAGAGGGTTGTAATCGCTTGTAATCTAGCAATTTCCTGGGGAGGACAAGAAGGGGACTTTAAAAGATGAAGCCAAGTCGATGCATAGGCAAGATTTGGAGATTACATGGGATTTTTCATGGATTCTTTGAATTAAGAAAGCTTGTTTCCGTAATTTATGAAGTAAAAGTACAGATTTCGATTTTAAGTGCTGAATAGAGTGTTTAAAGTTCTCATGCATGCATTGCCGTTGGTATAACCCCTAGCAAGACTGTTAAAAGATTCTTAAAGGAGCGTAACTAGAACTCTTACAAGACAGTTGCAGGACTTATACAAGACTTACTAACTTGTTGCAAGACATTTGCAAGACTCTCACAGGACTCAAATAGGGCGTCTTAAAGAATAAGGCGACCCGCGTTTAGTTCCCAAGCACGTAACTGATGAGCTCCACATAGGGCGAAACGCGTCTGGCGTTGGGGGAATGGAGGAACTGGTGAATTTCTCAACTTGACCTAAAATAAATGTGCTCGTGGGATATTAGCCTCTCTGTACGGTATTAGGTGCTAGGTCACACCTAACGTCCTATAAAACTGTTAGAAGTCGTGATACAAGATAAGATTGTCTCAGCGTATCAGCATGGCCAGAGTATAAAAGTGTCATTGTGCTTAAATAATGATGATTAAAACTTTCGAGAAGTTACGAAACATTGTCAGTATTTCCAAAGTCAGGTTTCCTGCAGTTAACCATTATATTTAGTGTAAAGTAGAAACAATATCTGGGTGCTGAGGATTTAGTCTAGACCCAAAAATCAAAAACTCTTAATAGGTCGAGATTCCTACCTCTCCATGTCTTTTTCAACTGCTATATCATACCTTCTGGCAACAATAGTTTGACGCATCATACTTTCACCTAGAGTCAAAAACTTAAAGCACTAACCATACGTTTTTGTCCGATAGGCATCTGCTTTGAGTACAGAGAAGCATTAAAGCTTTCCGAACTACTGGCAATGACATCTGTGAGTTCATGTCTTGGAAAGTGCTTCGGAATTCATCCATCTCATGGTTTCCGGACATAATCCGTAATACCATTTGCAACGACAACAACAACACCAACATTTGTATACAATAAAACAATATATAATATAACAGAGTAATATAATACATACATTATTTATAATGAATGTATGCAATATATATATATATATATATATATATATATATATACATTGTATACAATATAATGTATATGTATGCAATTATATACAATTGTATGTAAGAATAACGAACCAGCATGCGTCCCGATTATTTCAGTTTCGAAAATTATTAGCATTCCTTTAAAGAAAACCCACTGACTACTGTGATATTTTGAATTCTGAGAACTGGGTGGCTTGGGCTGTCCAACACTTTTCAAGAAAAATAATTCCCTAAGACTGCACCAATTCTCTTAGACCTCATCATTTTCGACATGAATTCGTCGCAGGTTGATTTGGATTACCTATGCACGCTTTTTTGTCAGGACCTAATCAATTCTCATCGACCAAATTCCTTATATGTCCACTTTGAGTTGGTCAGGTACTTCAACCGCATGAGTTATCTTGATATTTGTCTATATGTCCCTTTTAGAATTACGATAGCAGGGGTCGGGGGGGGGGGATGATCATCAAGGAGTCTACAAATCAGCTATTTCGTGTGCGGAGGAGGGGCATCTTAGCGCGGGCAAATCCGTTCTTATGATTTCGACAACGCTTAAAACATAGCGTGCAAAAAAGTTCACTTTGGAATACTGAGGCTCGTCGTTCTGTTTTGTTTTTGCATTTAGGATTCCATGGCTATTCTATGAAAACGGAGCTCGATTCTTTCTATGGCATTCTGATGATTATGATGACTACAAGTTTATGCTTAGATTTCATTCCATTCCGTTTATGCTTTATATTCGCTCTTTAGTGTATGTTGTTAGAAAATCATTTCAAAAGTATTCCTGTTTGTGCCTAATTATCCTTTCTACCCCTAATTATCATCTCTGCTTTTCAGGTAAGCCATTAATGCAGCCACAAATTGACTAAAACATTGTCTGCAACGGTTCCACATTGTTTAAGGTTATAGGCAGGTGTTTCTAATGTGGTCGAACAAAAATCGAGCTCTCTAGAAATTCAAATTGTCTCGGACGAAGAGATCACATATGCTGGTTTCTGGTTGCGGAAGAACTGTCTGGATCCAGTCTAGCATTCTGTTTGTATAGAACACATGAAATAAAGTTTCTGAAAGATTGCTTTATTAGTCGGAAGTCTTAATTTTAGGTACCAGGCTATCCACGCAAAGATCAGTCCTAAGTCACCCCACATGTCATTGACAATCCGGGATGACTTTGGACCAGGGGTCGGGACCTTTTTTGTCTATGAGAGCCAGGAACGCCCCTTTATAAAAAAAAAAAAATCCTCAAGAGAGCCATAAATTAAATTTTTATTTTTACAAGCTGTATATATGCGGCTTGTTAAATGGAGTAAAATATTTAAAAAAGCTGATTAAAAATAATAATTACGTTTATGTGCACGCTACCTCACGCCAATGTACAAAAACACGTTTATTAAAACTAAAGTTAGAACAGTGTGATCATTCTTGACCCGAATAACATAGTGTAAAAGTAGACTGTAGTTTCAAAAGCCGGCTACAAAAGTAGAGAATTATATGTGGGTACATACAGCAGAAATATTAATGGCATAGTCCACAACCGTAAGTACAGGAAAGTGGGTTTTGTTAATAAAGTACTTTTTACCAGTATTGCGACTTCTGGAGCTGCATGGTTTTGCTGATAGCTTTGTAGTCTGATTGATACGTGGTCAGGTTAAGCTTCATGCAGGAGTTAAGACTACCATCCGTTAAACGTGATCGTAGGTTAGTCTTAATGTTCTTTAATTGACTGCTTCACCCAGTCTGATTTCTCAGTTTACCAGGATCTGTCTGCGGGGTGGTTAGCGTTCCTTTTTTTGAAAATGAAGATCTGTCTGCGAGCCAGATGCAGACTTCAGAAGAGCCAGATATGGCTCGAGAGCCATAGGTTCCCGAACCCTGCTTTGGACACTCAAAAATTAGAACATTAAGCTGCTGCAAAGACATGCAAACATACTTGAGAATGACCTTCGGGTCCTCACTCACTCAATTTAAATAGGTTTACCTAACCAGAATTTCCCATACAAATAATTAGGATGACACTTGGCGGAGCACTATTTTTGACAGTTTTGGTAGGGTGCCTAGGACAGGCTTCCAATTTGATATGGCAAAGACAATAACAATAGGTGTTACTGTTTCATAAAGTCTAAATGCATGCATTGCTATGAGCAATCATTTATAGCACGACCATGCCAAACTTTAGGTGTGACTGTGACAATGTACCTGAAAAATTCCAAAGTCACCCCTTAATCCAAAGTCACCCCATTTTATGGTACTGAGTCTTTAGGTCCATGCTCCTTATATTTCATTGTATTTATACCCTCACCACGGTTTACCACATTAAAATTAAAGTTTAGGTCACCCCTTAATCCAAAGTCACCCCATTTTACGGTACTGAGTCTTTAGGTCCATGCTCCTTATATTTCATTGTATTTATACCCTCACCATGGTTTACCACATTAAAATTAAAGTTTAGGTCTCATTTCTAGTTATCAGTCGTGCACTGTGGATTTTAAAATTAAAGTTTGGGTCTCATTTCTAGTTATCAGTTGGGCACTGTGGATTTTTGAAGTTCTCTGTATGTCTGGGCTGAATCGGACTCCATTGATTGTTGCTCAGTTTTTGATCAAGTAAAAGCATTCCTTGATGGGCCTTTTATAATGCATTTCCTTCATTCTTTGAGTGTTGAATTGAATAGCTAAGTTTCATTTGGCAAGTTAGTTGTATGTTTTTTGATTTCTTTCTCTCTGGTTAGTGATAAACCTGTTGCTCTGAAGAATGTCATCAATTCAACCTCACCAAGTTTCCTGTGCCCTTCTGATACACACAATCTTGGAGCGATCTCGATCTAAGACAGACTGGAAAAATAGTCATGTTCAGCCTCAAACTTCCAACAGCCTTCTATTGGCTGTTCTAAGATTAATAAAGGTATATGTTTTTTTCCTTTGTAATTTTAGAAATTATTGTTTCTACGAACCTCCTCATTGAATAAATGTTCTTGTACTAGGTGTACATCCAATAAGTTGGTTAATCCAAAGTCCTTGCAAAACAAATCGCTTTTCCTTTACAAAGCAAACCTTTCTGTCTGCAATGTAGTTGCCAAGGATGATTAGCATATCCATGTTACTGAACGGCAATAGGGCATGCTAATATCATCATTGCGATTTTGGAAAATTGGTATGTGATGTACGTAACAAAACCTTGGTGCTGCATGCTATTTAAAGTTTAAAGTCAGTCAGGATCGTGTAACTAAATGATACCTTTTAGCTTGCATCTTTTCCAGCTCTTAACAAATGAATATTTTATTTGCTTGTGGGAATTCTCTTTCTCTTGCATACTGTTATAAGTGTCTTTTTTTTACCTGTGTCTGATGATGCATGTTCTTGCAGGATAATGAAGCTGCTTGGTCAGAGTTCTATAGAAGAGTCCATGCTATTGATTCTGATGCTGCCTTGGCTATAAGAACTTGGTTTGTTATGATTGATCCATGATATGGAAGTTCTACTTGTCCATTTCTTAAAGCATATTCTGATGAGGTTTAATTTTCTGACTTTGACTGCCTTACTGATGTTGCTGGCTGTGCTTGCTAATATTTTCCTTGTGATCTTGTTTGATGTGTTGATTCTCAGAAGCATATATTAATGTCTGACACTTATTGAAAACTTTTGTATTATAGTTTACATGTCGCAACTTAAATTGGCAGCCATGCTTGTTAGTTTTTATAACTTATTTTTAGCTTGGCAAGCCTAAGGAATGTTGACCAATTTTTGGATCTAATGAAACTCTTCGTTGGGATGTTGGATAGTAGCATGGTCCATAGAAGCAGCATAATTGGTTTGTGTATTTTCTCCTTGAAAGTCTTCTGTTGCAGCAAATAATTTTTAGAATTTACCAAATGTTAGGAGGAGTGTTAAGCAAAATAAGCCTTCGCCACTGATGCACTGATGTAGCATTAGGTTTGTCTTAAGTAGCTTCACTCATTACTCTTTGTTTTAGGGCTCTTTATCCGTAAGCTGATGTTAAACTTCAAGAAGATGACTTTTGCTGAGCATGTCAACTTGTTTTCAAGAGTTAAGGAATACCTAAATGCTGCCTCGGAATTTATGCAAGGCTGTAATGTTGAAAGCAATGTACACGGCCTAGGTGAAGGCACCATAAAGTTTGGTGGAAGCACTGTTGTGTAAGTAAATTGTAATATTTTGTTGAAGTTAAAGCCGGTCCAGCATGCACACATGGTTTGTTGTAGCTAGTTGAACGTTTCTAATTGATGTAAGATGAGAGAAACCCAGTCAGCAAAACAGCCATGAATCCAATTTAACACCATGTCTTCCCTTAAGTAAAATTTAGTCAATGGTCACAACCGTATCCGTGGAGTTGCATATCTAATCACTGTGATGAATTCATGTATGTCACAGTTTATCGCCTTGTCCAGGAATTCTATATTAAAATTAAAAATTTTAAAATAAGTTCTTAGATCAACATGACTTGGTCATAATAAAAGTCATTGGAGTTATTAGATGGTGCAGTTGTGCTACGTGTAAATTGCTAATAGCAACGTTACAATTGCATTCGGAAAATTTCAGCTCAATTCGGAATTGTCCGGGCGATGCGGCTAGCCGCAGTTCTGCCGCGGCTTGGTTAACCCTTCGCGACGGTATGTGACCGCAAAATGTGTTTCGTCTCCAGCGCCAATTAGGACGAGGACTAATGCCGCCTACACACCTTCCAAATTAAGACCACCTTCTCGTGTCTTAATTCAAATCAGCGGTCCAACAGGGCAGTGTTTTCATGAGGAAGATTTTTTTGAGTGGAAAGTACGTGCAGGCACAAGCGATGGCTGCACAGGCGCATATGATTGGTCTGTTACATTTACAACGAGTAACCGTGCTGCGTACAACAGACACTCTTCGTAGATTGTGTGTAACGCGGCCACGACATAGCTCCCCAGACACTTCGAAGACCAGTAGACTGAGAATGCTGCCTTCGCACTTCAGAAGCTGCGGTTCTGAGGATGTATAATTTGCTTATATCCCTTACTTTGAGCATGTCTTCATTTTGTTTTGCGTAAGAAACTCAGTTTCGTTACACAAAACTAAAGGAAAGCAGGCTCAAGTATAAGTTTACCGAATTCACTGCACGCTTGGAGATTTTATGGCGACGGAGAAGGTAAGGCATTTAAAGGGCTTTGTTTCCGTAAAATAAAATTGTATAACTGACCAACATATGTGTTATACATGTGCCCTCGATAGCCGCAGTGTAAGAAAAAATTGGGAAAATAAACTCATGTGATAATCTGACATAGGATATCGTACGTGCTTGAAAATTTAACAATCCCGTTTCTTTTTCGTGTATGGAGAAAATTTTCAATCTTGCCGGACTTGCTTTTTGTTGCTGTTACGCACTCTTTTACCTGAAGCTAAGTGAAAGCAAGTCATAGCACAAGGCAGTGCTAATTAATTTTCTTGTTCAGTTATTTTTGGTTGAACTTTCAATATCAGCCCACTGATTTTGCCTCAGTGCTCACACTCATTGGATTAATGATATTTGTTGTTTTGTTGCATCTGCAAGCGAAGGGCTATTAGTTGGTTTACGCTGACTCCTGCTCATTCATACAGTAGAGCACCTTTTTATATTGTCAGATAGGTATGACTTCGAAAGATTCTGGAGTTACTTACCTGCCGAAAAGTATCATGTTGAGTGTCGCCATGTCATGGGTTATTAATGTAGCAATATGTAATGAATTTTATTCTCCATGCTAAACTTGAATTTGAATTCTACGTATAAATGAAAATTTCGACACATGCACCAGTGAATGACGCAGCGTGATGAAGGGGCTTTTTAACATGCTACAAACATGTAAAATGTTAGTGCTCTGGTATTGAGAAGCATGAGTAAGACTTGATTTCTGGCTGTTTGTATGCATTTGGAAGAGTTGACAGGAGCACTTCTTTCATGCTTCCTTAGTTTGGAGGAATCAATCATAAACTTGCCACTGCTGTATTTCCTTTCAGCTGCCGTTGAATTGTCTATAAATTAAAAACAGATTAGTGAGCTGGAGATCATATCCCAGCTTTAGAACATATTTCTCATATGTGAAATCTGATAAAAATTTTCCCTGCTCATGTTAATTGAATTTTTACCCAGAAACATCATGATCATGACACACTCTTGAATTGCACTAATGTTTTCAAATATAACATAGAATCTGTCTTTGATTAGCCTGACCAGAAGCAAGTTCAATGAAATGGAATTAACCAGACTTTTAGAATAAATTTTGGAGTGTGCACATAGTTAAGATTCTCCATTGGTTTTTCGGTAATTCTTTGCTTGCAAAAATTGATTGCAGTTGATCAAGGTAGCCTCATGGGTCAAATATCAACGTATGAAGACTTTGCTCAGGGCCGTTGTTCAGAGGTGCCAGTTTAGTAATCGTAAATCGCACATAATGCTTGAGTGTGCAACAATTGAATATATACAGATAAAAAATTGTAAGAGAACTTACATTTCAGAGTAGAATTAGCGCATGAATCCAACTTTGCTCAATACTGTGAATGCGAGAGGGTAAAAAACCCCTGCGAATTCATACTAGGGAAGGAGTGTCGGAAAAATATTTATACGTAATACATAATGGCACGACGAAAACCTTAATTTTAGGATAGTATCCTCTTTAAGGCACTGATTTTTCATGTTGGAGTGTTGACTGGTTGTCCAAACCATTCTTAGGTTAATTATGCAGTGCAAACAGGTGCATTAGGATTCTTACTGCAAGCTCCTGATGTTAGTCTCTTATCGGTCGTACTCATCATTTATGTAACTTTTTGCAATTTTGAAAGCCCGCCTAATAATAGTTTAGCTGCATAATAGGTTCAAGATGTGCATGTGTGTGATTTATAAATGCTCATGACATTAGTAATTCACTCACCATGGTTTGAGACTGTCCTTATTATAAGAAAAGTTTAACTGCCCAGGATGCTCTTTTTTGTTTGGTAGATCATTTGTTACATTTAACTTAGTTTACTTGCTGGCATCCGCTGGGAAGATAGACTGGTAATGTTGGACAGTCTTTGAGTGTTTAAGCAATATGCGTTGTCAGAGGATATTTATTTCTTTCACCGGCAATAGTTGCTGTCATATATATATATATATATTTTTTTTTTGGATTTCACGCAGAATTAGGTTTTAAAATTGCTTTATTTTGCTGGAAATATTTTTTGGCACCACCCTAGTCTTGCAGTTAGATTTGACATGTCAGTTTGTGCTTGTGTTTTACACCTTTTGTAGCAATTGTTCAAAGAATGGCCAGCCTTCTGCAGAGCAGAAAAAGTTGAATTCAATTATGTCAAGAGATCGTGCTGAAAGATTCATTCGTAATCAAGTGAGCTTTCTTTAAAGCTTAAATAACTAAGCTCCAATATGGCATCAAAGTTGAATATTTTTAAGTTGAGTCTACTCGCTTTGTTGCTTTGGATCCTTTTGGAATGATTGCAGTAACTGATAACTCTGTCAATTTTGCATTTTGTTTCCTTTCTCTTTTGTAGTAGTTCGCAAGAAACCTTTTACTAGCTATCAAGCATTGATTTACAATTTTTTTTGCTGGTGTGCCAATAATACTATGCTAGTGACAAACCACTCTGGAAATTAGAATGCTGTCCTTCAAACTTAATGATGTGCGACGCGTTTCAATAAGATTTCAAATTTTCTTTGAGAGTCGTTTTGCTGTTAGCTTTTCTTTTCACGGATACGTGGTAGTCACCTCGTGAGTGCTTGGGAGTCCTATTTGTTCAGGCAAATGCCCAATGTATTTCCTATATTATTTTGCAAAACCAATGATGAAGTGTATCAACGAGTTGTAGGATGGATCGTTGAAAAAAGCATACGAACGTTATCGGCAAAGTCGTCGTTTTACTAGTGAAATAGCAGTCTTAAAAAAAAAGGCAGTCTGTAGATGTTTGCTTAAATAGCTCCTGCCGAATTTATGTTCACTGTATATGTATTGTTACCTTATAGCTTTTATCTTATTAGGCGAGGCTGCTTGAAGACTGGGAGTCAGCTGCTCTTCCTCCGAATCTCTTGCAGAACTATATTTCAGATGTGTGCGCTCGTTTTCCTGATCTCACTGATGTAGTAAGTTACGGTGCGTTTGATGTACAGTGCTTAGACAGTTTGTCACTGCTATAAAAGACGCTAGCTTTTTATGCACTTGTTGATTTTAGCATAAGAAGTTCAGATGGTGGAAAAATATTTCTTCAACTGGCGATCGCATTTGCCGAACCCAAGTTTCACGAAGCTGCAAGACATTTTCTTCAAGCTTAACGTTTGTTTTGATGCTAGTTTTTTTATTGTGTGCATCTGGTAAATTTTTCGCTGCTTTTTTTCAGCACTTCTTGACGTTTCTGAACTGTTTACGGGTCGCAGAACTTAGCAAGTCCGCAGTGTCCCTGCAGCAGTTCTTCGACTACAAGGTATTTAAAGAGGAGGCTCTGGATGCTGATTCTTCCGATAGCGAGAGGCACCAGATGAAATTCAAGCGCTTCCGATATTGCGCTCTGCTGCTGGGCATACTGCATTGCTGCCATGGTAACAACAGCGAGGCGCTGACGTCACTCCAAGAGGCCATCATGATTTCGCAAGAGACCAATGACCAAACTTGTCTTGATCACGCCATGGTAAGTTTGGGTTAGCGAAGTCCTTGATGTCGGATAGCGACGTCATGATAGCTACTATAGTAACTACTATGTCGTTCTGTAAACTTGGGGAGATTGTAGCGCATTATTTAGGTCTTCTGCTTAATTATGAACTTTACGCCGCTGTGTCGCGGGCATTGTAAAGCCTTTTCATTGCTAATGTGAGCTCGTTTTCAGATATTTATGGGGCGCATTCTAGGCATCTTGGTGCAAACCTGACTGGGCCTGTGAGTCTGATTTGTCTACTGAAAACACTGGTTTAATTTAAGACCTTCTTCTTGTCTTGAGATAGTTATGACGCTGTTCCGATGCATGAAAACCTAGGCTAGGTACCTGCGACGTCACTGGCTTTTCTGGTTATGCGCTCTGTTTCTGTTAACGTCTGCACCGAGGCTCGCTTCTTACGTGAAAGGTATCGTTTGTTGTGGATAGCGATGAAGCAAGCTATGATTATTTTTGTTTTCAATGGTCTTAGTGCAAACGTCATGGTATCTTTTAGTTTTGGATGTCACTGGTCACAAGAAGCGATGGCGCAGATGCGATGTCAGTCATGAACTTGCTTGCTAGCAAAGCATTAAGAAATGAGGACGCTGATGGCATAGAGGATGCCTTTCATGCAGCGCAGGTATTTGCTCCTTCCTGAAGTGATTTTTCGCACCTTATGCTATATTTACGCCGTTGTCTAATTCGGACCTGGCTGTGGGTCATAGTTGTGCATATTGGTTCTTACAACATGGCAGTGCATATACGAAAACCAGCTAAGTTTTTCTCGCCTGCGGTGATTTTGGTTATAGAGATGCATCGCAAAGCCTTGGGGCTTCGTGCAGTGCATTCCAAAAGGAAATCTCATTTTTAAGCCACAGCTGGTTAGTTAAACGCGAGGTATCGCGCGCAAAATCCCAGACCTATTCAGCTAGGGGGCCTACCCGATAATAGGGTGGGGTGCAGTTTATTTGTGAATCTCCGCTGAAAAAAAAAAATATTAGGAATGCCTAAAAGCATTTGGTGGTCTAGTCTTTTACTTAAAACTACGTGTAAATACCGCTAAATTTGTTATCAATTCTCATTGTCAATATTGGTTTTGTGGTTCTGTAAAGACGACTCCTCTGTAAAGACGACTCCTAACTTGCAGACACATGGTCTTGTACAATGTTTGACCCCATGACCTACTTATGAGGAATTACATGCGTTAGCAATTTCGGTGTATTAGCCTTTAGATACTCTCGCTGTTCTACACATATGCATGAACGAAGCTTATCAAGGCACCGAAAAGCCACACAGGTGACACCGTTTCTTTCTTTCGCACTATATCGGCAGGCGAAGTGGTGAATGTGTAATTGCGTATGTATGTATGTATGTATGTATGTATGTATGTATGTATGTATGTATGTATGTATGTATGTATGTAGGTAGGTAGG
>QQSS02178508.1:0-14640 GCA_003687565.2 Craspedacusta sowerbii
TATATATATATATATATAGAGAGAGAGAGAGAGAGAGAGAGAGAGACAGACAGACAGACAGAGAGACAATGCTGAAAGCTAGGTCTGCCTTGCTGAACGCTTTTTAAACCCAAAGATATCAATAAGATACCTTAGCAAAATCAAGAAGAAAGTTACAAATATCTAAATTGAGGGGGGAGATAGATAGATAGAGAGTGAGATAGAGGAAAACACACACACACCACGCACGCACACACGCACACACAAACACGACGTGGCAGTTTAATGCCAACATACCAACAATTTTCTGCCTGATTTTGCAAGTACTTTCCGACCTCGGAAGAAGTTCACAGAGACGTCCGTTTTCGGGACAAGAAGCGAGAGCAAACATCTTCAGGCCGGCCTACTTTCGCCGACGAAACAAAAAGGGCAAGTCCTAACGCTTGCAACCAGCAGCAAGACACACCAAAACGACATACTTACGAAGAAGATCAGGTTGAAGATAAACACGAGGTACTTGATGACTTTGATAGCTGCGCCCATTTTACTAGTTCTGAAAGAAAAAGATCACATCAATGAAAGTCAGATAGAAGGTTCCTCCAACTCTATACTACGGTGCGTTTTACCTACATCTCAAACCAACGCCTTCGTCTAGGATAAGTAAAAAAACTTTAGCCCTAAAATTAGCTGCTCAAGATGTGTCAAATAATACAAACAATAACAAGCATTGTCATAAAATCAGTGATAAGTAGTGAGCCCATTGAATGGACGGATCTTAACAAGTACGTGACATCGTAGTAGCCGTGTATGACTGCGACATCGAGGGGAATACACAACAGGTCTTGAATCTTATCGGTAAGACTTAACACTAGCTGCTATGAGTGCCAACGACAGACGACACCTACAACGCACTCTTAGCTAAATTCTTCTCCGCCAACAAGAGGATGGCTGAACATGTAGAAGTAGGGACTTCAAAATCAGCGTCGATGACAAAGATAGGTGTGTGTGCTAGTGTGCGTGTGTGTGTGTGTGTGTGTGTGTGTGTGTGTGTGTGTGTGTGTGTGTGTGTGTATGAGCGAGTGGTTGGCGTGTGCGGGTGCGCGTGTGTGGGTGCGTATGTGCTCCTTTGTGTCTGTGTTTGTCCGTGTGTGTGTGTGCGTGTGTGTGCGTGTATGTGTGTGCGTGTGTGTGTGTGTGTGTGCGTGTGCATGTGTGAGTTTGTGTGTGTGCACGCGTGTGTTTCTGTACGTAAAACACTTGAAACAAAAACGTCGGGACGGAACAATTTTCAACTTCATACAGAACACACTACCAGAATGCACTGCAAATTGTAGGCTAGGACATAGATAGCTGAATTTGGTATTGATTCAAAGCTCGTGGGAGGAACGTACGGCAAAGAAGCAATCGCCATGAACGCCTGTGGGAAGAAAATGGCGTAAAAATCGCAGCGAGGGAGCGAGCGTGGTTGGGAAGGTACAGTTCGCAATTGGCGCCGCGGGAAATTCATGTTTCCTGTCATTCAGCATAGCTCGAGGAGCACCACCTGCGATTCATTCCATGTTAAATAATTCACCGAGCTGGTAGTCAGGGCGAGAGAAAAAAACAACTCATAACACGAATGCGGGTACAGCAATTGTCAAGTGACAACAACGCGCGTATAAATTTTATCGGCTTAAATAGGGAAATGCCTTATCTTTCGGAGCTACAGATTGATACA
Source organism: Craspedacusta sowerbii (assembly GCA_003687565.2). Lineage (NCBI taxonomy): Eukaryota > Metazoa > Cnidaria > Hydrozoa > Limnomedusae > Olindiidae > Craspedacusta > Craspedacusta sowerbii. The sequence goes on from QQSS02178508.1 coordinate 1,697, forward strand.
AAGAACGGCTGAAAAAGGCATATTGAAGCGAATGGAAAGTAGATGCATCCAAGACAGAAAGATAATATTGCTAAGTGTAGGAAACTGGTTCCTTAGAAATAAGAAATATAGCAGTGCAGTACGTAAGAGAAGAGCACCTTAACACAGCTGTAATAAGAAAGATAGGTCAAGCAAGGCAAAGAGGATAATCAGTACACGCTATTGCCACGACTTCCCAGCTAGAGCTTATTGATATTTCGTTGTAGGTCACGTAAGGGCAGCTTAGTCAGTCCATCGGAATGCTTGCCACTAACCCACCTGATCAATGACATGGACGGGATGTCGCAAACCGTTCCCTAGGATTATGAGCTTATGTCGTAAACTCGAACGCCCATATATGAGTCATCGCAGGTTAGGTACACATCGGACGTCGCCAAATTTTACAGTCGCCAACACACCTACGAATCTTTCTACTGTTTAGGGACATAGTATGCAAAAGATCAAGTATGAATCAGAAAACTTTCATAAGACTGCTTTCATAACAAATCCCACATGTTTCAAAAGGTTACGAGACGAGCGACATCGACCAAAGTTGCCAACATGCGCCAGGAGTTCTATCGTGCCTAATTGTCTCCTTCGCACCACAAGCTCAATGTTTCTACATTTCAAAGAGTACGAGTGTTCAAAAATCTTACTGATAAACATAAAACACACAAAATTGCAGGGCGGTAGCCCAAATTGATACTAATCTTCCTCTCGTAGTCAGTAACACATCAAAAAACTGCAGTCGTCGCATAAGCCACACGCACAAATGAACCCGCTGCAAACACGTCTATCCTAGTGTTTTAATAAACCATCACAAGTGTCTCCATCAACTGGCGCACAACAGAGGAATATATTTACATATTTTGAAACTCACCCACAAACTTACCACACAACTTCTCTTCGGAATCTGCTCTTCGGGAACAAAAAAAATTTCCTATTTCATTCGTATTTCTGACCACTATTCAAGGGGTCGATAGCCGTGTGAATGGTCTATTAAGCGCATACGCTTTCACGCGATATTTCAATGCGGGAACAGGTATAAATAATGCAGTTTCTATGCCTCCTACGACGACCGCCATTGGCTTAATCAATGCGAATCGAATGTCGAATCAGTTCGAGAGATCTCGCTCTATAGAATTCTGTAGATCGAAGCAATCAGAAGCGGAATAGTCAGAAGCGCATTGGTCACTCAAAGAAAATCCTTCAAACAATTGTGAACGAAACTCGTGAAGGGGATAGAATGTAGTACAAGTAGGAAGTGAAAGCCGGGTTATCTAAGAGGCGGAACAGGATAGTAAAAAAGGTACAGAGGCTTAACACCTGTTGGCTCCAAACATCGAGACCACAAACGAGTAGTTTACGTCTAAATCTGCCGTCCCAACATCTTATACGATGCTCTTCACCATCCACTTACGCAGCTCAAAAAAAAAGAAAAGCAGGAACGACTTTTGCCAGGTACATGCAATCTACAAACACTTTCGCTTAAACGTGGCGGAGCTCGGGAAAGCAGTGCAGAAACATGTTGAGGGAAGCAATCTTGCGCTTTCTTGTTCAGACACAGTCACGCAACGAGCGATGGAACACCCAACGAAAATAATGCCTAATTCGCTGTCTATGAAAAAATTCCATTTTTCTCCGGCTAAACTCAAGCCACGTAACGCACCCACGCCCAGCACATTTTTTCATTAGCGACAGACCATCGCTAAGCCACGTTTCGGTAAAAATTTTCTTAAACTGGACTTCACAACCCTGGATCAAACCAAACCAAATGACACCGGGACTTTTGCGTTCGCAGAAAAGACGCTTCACTTAAAATTCAAGGATTCCTGCAACGCCAAAAGAAGAAAACTAAAATTTTAGAAGCGCAAACTTTGCATTGCACAGCTTGATTCTACTTAGATCCAGGCACACACCCAACACACTTCTAAACATTACGGAAGCGCTACCTTGTGCGTCTCGAATATTTCCTGTCCCACAACTGTCGAACCTTTGCCAATTAGTGCATCAACAAATCGCACCTAAACTTATGAGACAACGTTCTAATGTTGATCTTATCGCAGTCGCCGGATTGGACACCGAAAAACAATAATCCCCCTTACGTGACGCACGAATGCGCACGTGGTTTTGACTTTTGGCGACGATTCTTTCGCAACGAGCGAGAATTTGTGGTTACAGCGCATTTTGGTTGGTCGTGATTTATCGCGTGCACTGTGTCGGGAAATGGTGCTTGGTTTTACAAGAGCCTACAATCTGAGACAGGATTTTTTATTGCAAGCATGGCGTATTTCTGCGCCCTCTTTAACGGCTAATCTTACTACGCTGTGGGGCGATCAAATGCTTTTGTTTTGAAGCGGTTAGTGACTCACCACACACTCACTCATTAGAGAGATGCTAAAACGCGTGACTGCCGTTGTCGCATCGTGACGAAAAAAGACGTTTACGTCATTCAGACGACGTTCGCCGTGACGCTCGATGGAAAGTCATTGTCTAAACTGAGAGTCTAACCTTAGTGGGCGGGGTTGCTAAGTTACCAAACTCTTCAGGCAGTTTCTCCTTTGTGGTATGAGAATTATATTTTGTACGTATTTCATATGTTTGTATTATTGAGTTTATATATTGATCACCGAAAACGGATGGAGACCATGGTCCAATCTAGGACGTACATATCATATAGCTTGATGAGAATCGAAGCCCCATGTTTAAAAATAAATAAATAAGAGTTGCTTCTTACTCATTTTGAAAAACTTAAAAATTGTGCTTCGAGATGGCGTAGATGGCAATTTTGTATAACTCGGGTTAAGCCTGGCCAGGGCATTAGCCGTGTTTTAATTTGAGATTGACTTTTTAATGCCTCTGTATATGTCATTTTATCTAGTTTTGTTGTCTTCTCACTTAGTGATGCTGAACTGGGATTTTCCAGGGTAAATCCCATTTGTAGATCGGGCCCAGGTTTCTCCTCGATCGAAGTGCTAAGGCAATCAACTGTGTCCCCTGGTACATCTCCACTATGTACAACAATTTTTATGGATCAGTGAACCTATTGACCGCCGACATCGTCGAAGCGACAATACCGTGAGGTATTCCAAATGCATTCATCAAGTCATGCTCAAGGCCTAATCGGTTTTGCTGAAAGTTCTATGATTATTAAGCTTTAATGTACAATAGTTAAGGAAGCCATACGCAATTTGCATTTAAAGTAGTTCTATCAGCTTAGCCGTGTTCACACGAACCAGGGGATCTAAAGCATATTTACATGCTTCTGCATAACAGCAGGTGCGCAGCCAAGATATAAGGTATGCAAACCAGTTAAGGCGATTCTGGTAAACTTCCTTGTGCTCCAAAATACGTCCAAGGAACGTCTTATCAAAACTTATTGATATGAATGGCATTAAACTGAAATCGCTTTTGAAGGGGCAAATTATTATAATAATGACACCCTTGCTGGATTGAGGTCACGCGTTTGAAAGTCTGGATAAGCGCAGTATGGATTTTACATGCATTAGACGCTGCTAGGAATTCAAACATACAATGGAATAGCGATCTACACTGATCTATTTATTTGTGCTGCCAATACCAAAAGACATGAGGAATCGCTCATCAGCGCCGAGTAATTCCCTCCATTCAGCTTGCCCTTTCTGCTCAATGCAGAACGATCAAACTGCTTCGGGTAACTAAAACAGAAAGCAAAGATTTGAGTTACGGTTTTTTGGTTCAATTGACAAGAGAAGAACCGCACAATAGTTGCTCAGCTGGGACTTGTTATCAGCGTGACAAGTTCGGTACAATCGTATATTTGGCGTTGACACAAACGTTTGATAGAAGAAATGGGGCAAATCTGAAGGGGACACGATAGATAACTGAAGACTATTGGAGTTAAATTGGACGAGGTGGTTTTCCTGTGCTAAATTCTCGTCAGGAGGGAGTACATTCCAGGTTTAGGACGATTGACAATAAATGATTGCTCGCAATTCACAGGCAAGCTTTTTCGTTACTATTATATTTTAATTCATAGGTACATCGAGCATCAACATGTCTATGCGATTGCAAAGTTGCAACAATAGTATGTAGTTGTAAGATAATCGACCAACTTCGGCTCAAAAAGTACATACCTATCGACATCGACTGGTAAAATAAACATGCGGGAATGTCCTTGCGACCTAAGATACAAGTGTGTGTTAGGCTAGGTGTGCCGCTGCAACTAAAATAGGATTCATCCGACCGTGGAAACTCTATTGCCCTTGCACGTATTCATAAAATTTTATGCTAGTAGTCACCGGGGAAATACCTGCCGTGGGCGAACATAAGTACTAATTCCTGGAAAAACTGCCTTAACCGCAACCGCATTTACTTTTGCAAAGGAATAGTCCTTAACGGCCAGCAAACTGCTTATCGCAATCTGCGCATCAACGGTAGTTTAGACACGCCGAAACTGCGCCATGCTCAAGGGATTTCCATCCAGTCCTTTCCCAAGTTTGTCTGCGGTGTATATAGTTCCGATGGCGACATAGCTATACTTCGTGTCAGGCATCAGATTTGAAAGAAGTCGCTCTTGCATTGCAGGTATTTTTAATGAATTAGCTTAGGAAAAATTGCTAAGTTTGTTAACTTTATATTAAATACCTGGAAATATTGTAGGCATTTCTGTTTTTCTGCGAGAAAAAATACATGCTTAGTAACATCTCTCGTTCTTCAAAAACTTAGTAGAAACTGGTAAACGTGGCGATTTCGAAAACTGCTGGCACACAGGAATACCCTAAAGCTACCGTGCACTCCTCAACTCATAATTGGTCCAAACCTTGCAAACTCCGGGAGGTCCAATAGGAAGTAGGCACGTTACGGTACGTTAAAAGATTGTCTTAGACTCATTTTTTTCTTTTTCTTAAGGTTGTATTGCTTGAGGATTGCACGAGCTTGTTATAGGTTTAGGGTTAGGGTGAGGGTTCGGGTTTTGGTTAGGGATAGGGTTAGGGTTAGACTAGGGGTGAGGGTTGAAGTTTGCGTTATCCTGCCGCGAGAAGACGTCATATTGGACCAATCGCAATCTACCGCGTAATGAGGAGTAAACGGTAGATTTATACCCTCGGGTGGGGGGCTCTTAGGCAGGTGAGCGCACGAGTCTTACTTGATTATTTGCCTTACATATCCGATTGATTACTGTCAATGGTTATTTCCATTACACAGCTGGAGAAAGGAAATGCTTCGAATTATGTATACCAGCGCACTCGCCACACACTTCTTCTTATAAGAATTATGAATCTAAGCAAAGACTTGCTTGATTTTATGCATGGTGTTTGAGCTAGATTTGCCAGCTTCACGCTACGAAGCGTCGCAAAGAATATAGGCGTGTCAGTCGAACTTGGATTGCATCGCAATAGCCGTGTTTGAAGTTGATCAGCAGCGTTTTCTTGCAACGTAGTTGGTCGTTTGGACCCGATGACCTAAACACTTCCACATCTTACGTACATGCAGCCTTCGTTAGATATCCCGCTCGTTCATTAAACGATCTAAGCCAAGTGAGTTAGACGTGCCGTTCTTAAGTTTTTGCTTCGTATACCCTGTAACCTTCTAAGGAGTGAAAGCACTGTTTTCCAAATGCCATCCAAATATTATTTATCTTAATCACAAGACGTATAAATGATATGGATATTTATGTCCATTTAAGGCACTCACTGGCCTTCGTATGCAACGTTTTTTGGTGGTAAACGATCGTTTTTGCGGATTTGATTTATTAGATTGATCGATTTTACAAACAATAGTTGCAACTGCTGCGACGCAAGTGGCTTTTGGCAGATCTGCAACAGTTTTGCTCGTCTCGTTTACAGCAAAATCGCTTACACTGATCTTAGAAATCCAGTGCTTTTAATTCTACGAAAATCAGAAACATGAGTTTGCGAATATGCAAAATGCAAACATGGCCTGGAGTGAGAGCCATATTAATGTATTTAATTCGGATATTGGCTCCTGCTTTCTTGCGCAGTCCTGCAATAACTTTACTTTACATAATTGCGTTTGCTTCCAACACTCTTATCGACTAACTAAGTAATCTCATTCTTGCAAAGTAGGAGGCATATGCAGCTAATGAAATGAAACGTGCACGATACTTAACACCATTTTGTGGATTTAAAATGCATAGGAAAAGCTTACTTAAACAGTTTGCATGCCTGTATGGGTTGTTTCTTAAAACCGCAGACTGACTTTTGATACAGAGACATGCGCTTGCTCTGGTCCATGTTATCTGGATATGAGTTCGTAGCCAATCGAGATGGGTCATCCTCAATTTGTTGTATATAGATAGATCATTTATGTAGACAAGAAAATAAAGCGGACCTAGTACCAAACCTTGCGTGCACCTTGATTCAGCCACAATCTACTTTTGATTTGCAAACAATGTTGGATATGCTCTTCCTGATTTCTGAAGTTCTGAAACAATTTTGCATAACCTAAAAGGGTTCAGAATGGCAGAAAAGTTGTTAGCTGAAAAGCTATGGCAGTTAAAACTCGTGACGTTCTGCAGACGGACACAAAGTGCAAATAGAGCCATTTAAAGGTCAGCGGAGATGCTAACGGTTATGGATTTTACTGGAATTTAGAGATACACAATAGATATATAGAGATATAGATATAGATATAGAGATAGAGATATAGATATAGAATAAGAAACGGCAACGTTTAATCTGGGGTAGAAGCGCATTTCTCGAAATGGGACTAGAGAAGTCTCCCATAGTAACACATCTAACGCTTGGCGTAGAAGTAGGGAAGTAAAAGAAGCTTAAACTTGAACGTAGTAATTTTCATAAGTTGATTAAAATGTTTCCTGCAACGTTACCCAAAGCTTAAAGCTGTTTATCGGTGGTCCAGGCTGATACACTAGCGTCCCTATATAATGATATAATGGACTTTATTGGACCCTTGTCATTTTATAGGGACACTTGCATCCACAGACACCCAAACAACCGTTAGCTTTCTACGAGCAACCGAAGAACAGCTGCACATCCTTGATAAAAAATTCACCACCTCGAGAAGAGTGACAACTATCTTTTATTAGAAATAAAAAATTTTGCAGCCTCTTTGTGAAATTAAACCATAACGAAATGTATCTTCGTTCCATGCAAAAGAAAGAACTTGGCGTCGTCGCTTTAGACTTCACCTGGTGTTAATAGAGTATCTCCTGAAAGATGAAGAAATCTTTCTCCTAAAAGCAGTCCAACGTCGTAAAGCTCTAATGTAGAATTTGCTCATCAGAATAGATATTTCCCATACGTATGAATTTTTGCTTGTGCATAACAGTATTTAAATATTTGCGAATGCTTAGAGCTGTAAATGTTTTCCCAATCTGCTTAGTACGAATAAACGCTCGGAAGCATCAAGCAAAACATCGTCAAGAAAGCGCTATGCCATGAGGAGTTACGGTTGCGGGTTATTTCCAAGACCCATCCGACCAAATACTGCTAACCCGTCGACAAGAACCTACTAATTTGGTGATAATGCATACTGGGTTGTTGCACCGACTGCTCCTGGAACACTGTCTAAAACTAACTGGAACAAGTCCCAGAACCCAAAACATGCATCTGTACTGAAATTTCTGGCGGTTCAACTTTCTCGTTAGAACCAGCACATTGTATCTGTACTGAAATTGTATGAGGTTTTTCTGTATCAGTAGACCGTCAATTCCGTGAGAGCAAAAGGCTTGATTCTGCATCGAAATTACATGCGGTTCACACCGTACCGGCACCGTACCATTAGACAAGGGTTCTCTAAACTAAGGTCCGCAGACAAAAGCGGCCCGCTAGGCCTCTTATTCCGGCCCGTGGATCTCGTACTCAACATAATGAAAGTATGGAAATTTAAGATTCGTTGAACGTCGTGCTGCTGCGGCGAAACGCAATAGCAGCACTGCATGGAGAGCGCGGCAGGAAAGAAAATCAATGTGCCTAATGCATGTGAAGATCAAGACAAGCTCAGGTATTTTTTTTTTAATTGAGTTTTTGTTTTTGAGCCGCGATATTCTCAGCAAGGTCAGCTGGTCAAGAATGGAAAAAATGAATTTTAAGATTGACTTTTTGCGCAACAGCGTTCAACTTCAAAATTCACCAGTTTTTCCCACACTACAACTCCACACATGTTCCTGTCGGAGTCAATCATAGACGTGCTGGTTAAGTGTACGTCTGAGCGCCTAGAAAGCGAAATTGCGATTTGCAAAGCAGCTTGATCAAATACTTGCTTTCATTACTGTAAGGTTGATGTGCCGAAAGCACAGAATAGCCGTGGAACGGCACGTGTTTAGGATGTATGAGCTGGATAGGGCGGCGCTCCGCCAACACCGTCCTCTCAGACCTTGATGACGGGCGTGACAATGAGATTGCTTCAAACTTAATACGAAATTGAGCCGATCAAAGTTACCATGGCAAAAAAGCAAGAAGTACAAGTTATAGCGAAGCTAATGGGAAACTAGTAGCATGGGACGAAGCATGAAGCATGCTGATACTTTAAAACTTCACGGTGGCTTTCGTTGTCTGCGGATCAGCTGACATGGCTTGCTTTGAGCGCAAGTCTCCTCATGCCCTTCCAAGCTGGTTATGTTAGGTCAAAATATAGAAAATTGAGTCAGTGAGTCGTCGACTTGGGGATGTACGTACAGGGCGACCAATCCCATGACCGCAACCTTTGAAGCGCATCAAGATGTCGCCAAGAACTTGAATTGCAATCTTAGTCAGGATAAAAAATGGAACCGAAGGCAAGAGAAACATGCTATTTCGAAAATGGAAGCACGAAATCAAGAGAGAGAGCAATTCTGCTCCGAAATTCTTCTCAAATCAATACAGATCATATGTGCACACATCAGTCTCCAACTACTAGCCATAAGCCGAGTATGTATAAACCGTGGCATAGAATTTGAAGGGCGATGAAGGGGTTTAAGTAACTGATGTCGGTCGCTATTTGTAGGCCCTTGGTAGTTACAAGCGGTCTAACTGGCAGCAGTGTTTCATTGAGGCAGACGGACCTAGAGAGTTAGAAAGCGAGGAGAGGACTGTAGAACCTTCACGGAATTGAAGCCACGCGAAGAAGGCATGAGAAGACAACCTGATTAAAAGAATGCCAGCTGCGCTGCAGTATGGACAAGCGTCCCTTTGTGGATCAGGAAGTGAGCAAAGGAGAGCGAGATGAGAAACTGAGAGGCGGATTGTTACAAAACACCAAGTATCAACTGACACATGGGATGGGGAACAGTGGAAAAAGCTGGCTGCACGCACTGCACTTCAGAGAAAAGAAGGCCAATGAAGCGAGGCTTGCTCTTATCAATGATGGTATCCGAAAGCTTCGTCGATAAGAACCTCGTAGAAGAAAGTAACAAGCAGCGGCTAAAATGATAAAAGAAAGAAGATACGAACATTTGAGGAATGCGTGAACTACAGTTCGACTGACCGGATCTGCCATGCAAGGAAGAATAGAAAAGGAACCAGATTTAGACAAGAAAGAGGAACAAGTGAGCAAATCTTTCACTCTTATATGTAATCCTATCTTATCTTTCACTCGATCCCTCATGTTGAAGGAGAAAAGTACCTCGTGTTGCAAGATAAGTAACTTTAATTTTTAGTAGTGTCTAATAATCCAAGGCCTATGGGGAGTACACACCACTGTCGTCATCACGCGATTGTCATCAAAATACGCACAATTAAAGCCTTCAAAGCAACGAACGAGTCGGTCATCTGGAACAAGAGCGTTATTTTACCGATCATTAAAAGAACCGATTGCCTTGTACGCGCGCATACCAGCGACGTTATTAAGTGCAGTAGAGAAAAATTACTTGCGTTTGAAAGGGCAGCCCTTAGAAGAATGACGACAGCGGAAAGGCTCTTGTACCTGACCTTGACTATAGTGTAACGAGTATATGGCAGACAATATGAGAGGCTAGGATGCATAATACATAAGGATTAGAGCAGGATAGCAAATGCCTGGCAGTATGAAATTTTTATACAACATGCCAGGAAGCACCTAAGTGGCTTACGGACGAAGAGGGATGACTTTCCAACAATCATGACGAACACGCCAACTCGCATACAGAGGAAGGACAATTACTAAGTTCACCAGTTCCTCCGTCGTCCAGACGAGCTACCTGGACGGTTGAGCACAGAACAAACCGTGAACCGTCTAAAATCCTGACTTGCTAGCAGCAGATTTTGGCGATATTGGTTCAAGGTTGGTGTGTGCGTGTGTGTGTGTGTGTGTGTGTGCACGTGTGTAAAGCATTGACCCGCTTGGTCTCAGTTGCTGACCCTTCTTGCATTTGCTACCAGCCTTGTTTCTATCCGTACGTCTACGCGTAGTCGCTCGTCTAATTACGGGGTAGGGTAAAAATACAGCCTAATTGCTGCGTGGCTATTGACCTCAGGGGCGCGTCAGGAGAGAGACCGATTGATGGGCGGGGGAAGGCAGCGTCTAGCGTAAAAGATAAACTAAATCCATCTCAAGCGTTTGTCATCCGTTTCTATTGTCCTCGCACCCCACGCGTTTGCCAACGTTTGCCAGGGCATTCTCGATGGGAGTAAATATGGATTTCCATATCCAGAAAATTTTCCGCGGACAGAACGGATCAGAAGATGCCGCTGATTGATTGCCAATGAGAGGCTTATCGGAACGGAATCTTTTCCGTACCGCTCTGTCCGGGCAGCAGTTGAACCTGCGCCAACCTTTAGAGATTTCCGGCGGCAAACTTTATAACGAGCCAATCAGCGCCTCAGATCGAAACTATATTTGGCGGGTGGAACTGTAGGGCTGCAAACGCCAGCCAGAAAGCATGGAGCAAGTGCAGATCCCGCAGGACCTTGGACAAATGTTATCAATATGGCACTCGCAGCAGCAGTCGCAGCAACTTGTTCAAAGGCTCCCAGTAGTCACACTAGTGGCACAAAGCAGTCGTCCGAAGCCATCGAAAGCGACGGAAACTTGGGTGATAGTATTGCTAATCTAATAGAGCTGGTAAGATCTTACCCCTGCCTATGGGATTGCTCTTTGACCGCCTACAAGGACGTGCATAAGAAACAACAGGCAGGGGAGAACGTTTCACGCGAGCTCGGTTTGCAAGGTAAGTGCTTCAAAGGGCCTCGTATTCTGGACGGGTTGTCTCTTCCCTCCTCAATCCAAGTAACTAATTTGTTTGACTACCTCTGAGGTGGCTGTCCACGATTTAGGCGATGATTCTCGACAATTCTCTACTTATGCGGTTAAACCCCAGGCAACCCTAGAACATTTGTACCCGATTGTACGGCTTTTACATGCTGCTTGTGCAGTTTTGAATAACTGTCCCTTTAACGTTGTTCCCCAACTTATTTTCTATGTATAGAAGTAAGCACTGACCTAGACTGGCGTTTATAAACTTGTGCTGATCTTAGAGGGCAAATTAATTTCCACTTTTAGTAAGCATGGTTCGGGCGGTGTGGACGAAGTTGAGGGAGAACTTCCGGAAGTGCCTGAAGAGGCGACATGCTGCAAGTCGATCGGGAGCTGGTGGGTCGTCACTGCCAACATGCCAATACTTTCGAGAGCTCTCGTTTGTCACCGACAGCCTGCAGAATCGACCAACGGCAACGAATGTGCCCTCGTTAGCTGAGGATCGTGCAAGATCTCCCCCAAATTCAATCCTGCCCTTCTAATGGCGTCCATTAAAAAAAAAAGACTTGACAAAAATGATGCAGACGTTAATTTTTTGTTAAGCCTGACAGACGATTTTAAGTGTTTATCCGCTTACAAAAAGCCAATCGCGAAGATACGTATCTTACATGTTATAAATGAACTTCTTGGCGATGACGCCCAATAAGTGCTATAGTTAATAGATGGTAACTTTGTTTCCAATTAGTTAGTTGACACGTCAATAATAATGCATTGAAATAAAATCTTCAATCGCCTAGTGTTTACCAAAAGCGTTAACTTTGTAAAAAAAAAAAATATGAAAAACTGGTAAATGAAAACACAATGTATGGAAATCATCACAAGCGCGGCAATATTTCAAAATGACAAAAAATATGCGTTAACAATGAATTAAAAATCCTCATATATACAAAAGGAGTAAGCGATGAAGTTAATAGTCGTACCATGAAAGTAATTAGTAGCGCCGAGTGTTAGTAACGCTGTCTATTTGCCAAGGAACTGCCCCTTCTCCTTCAAAGAAAAATTTCATAAAATTTTCGCGAACTTTCTTTGCGGTAACTGTGTAGTTATTGGAACCGGCTGGTCCTGGGAGCGATACTAATCCTGTGGTTGGCGCTGAGTTTCGCCATGCTCCTGGCATGAAGCCCACCCCCCGCCGTATCTGAATCCAACATGTCCGCAGAGCAGTACTGATTTCTGCTTACAATTCCTTTCCATCCATCAAAAAATTGTGGAGGACCACTGCTGCTTTCACAGCCATTTCGACTAGATCTACTCGTGCAATAATGGGCCTCCTCAAAACTCGAAATCTGGATGCCAAGATCACAGATGCGTTTTCAACAACTCTTCGACCTCTTGACAACAGTAGTTAAAAACCCTTTGTGCTAATTCGTGGATTTCTCGTGGAAAAGGCTTCATCATGATCGGCCTCAATGGAAACGCTTCGCCGGCAACAAATACATAAGGCAAAATATCATTGCTCAGACCGATTCCTTCCGGAGGTGAAAAGTCCAGGGTATTATTAGTTATAGCGTAACCTAACTCGCTGTTACTAAAAACGCCACCATCACTGTTGCGACCCGATGCATCGATAACAAAACATGGTAAATTTATAATTAGCATCCCACACGGCCATCGGTACTAGCGAGTGCGTTCTTTTATAATTAAAATATGAAGACCCAGAACACGCTGGAGTCATGCTTCCCATCAATGGCTCCGAGGCAATGAGGAAACTGCCACCTCTCGAATTCTTTCGCAATGCACTTCCATCGCTC
>QQSS02178519.1:0-14639 GCA_003687565.2 Craspedacusta sowerbii
TCCTCAATCCTATTAGCCACAGGCTAGCGAGGATGTCTCCCTTCTCCAACAAATGCGTTTGTGTTTTATTCATTATTCTTTCTATTTCTACTCTGGCATTGCTTTTTATTTTTATAGTTGCATTTTGGAGAAAAATAAAAATTTTGTTGTTTGTTTGTTTGTTTGTTTTGTTGTTGTTTTTGGCTTGATCAAAACTCTCATCGATTGCGTATTAAAAAGTAATGGTCTGGGTTTCAGAGATTTAGAAAAAACTACGACTATTCTAGCAAAAAATCAGTTCCCCGAGAGCCTCATCAGCAAATGCGTTAAGTCCTATCTGCATAATAAGTTTGAATCCAAGACTAACCCAGGCGATAAATTATCGGCGGGTGAACAAACGCACTACTGCAAACTCCCTTATATAGGTTTTGTATCTAACTTAAGTAACCAAAAAAAAAAATCCTAACATTGTCAGTAAGTATTGCGTAGGTATTGATGTTAAACTTAGTTTCGTTTCATTTAAGTCTTAGTCTTACTTTTTTATAAAGGATCGGCTTCCCAAATGTTTACAATCTGGAGTTACATTTAAATTTGTTTGTGCTGGCTGTAATGCCTGCTACATCTAGATCTATTCTTTCTGCCTTCCTACTTTGTTCGTCTCTCACTCATTGCGCGCGCTTGCGTACAGCTGTTATTCCCTCGTGTTTTCTATTATTGAACTATAGTTTGCTTTGTGCCGTCCCTTCTGGAATTGTTAATCGGTTGCTGAGTGAGCATTTATAGAGTCAATTATTTAGCTACATTGAAATTCAACTGTTTCCTTATGTTCGCAAACAAATTAGAATCAAAGGATTTTGCACATATTAAGATAAAATAATTTTATGTCACGACTTTGATCACTTCTCATATAAATTGGTAGTGGATGCAAGATCTTACAAAAAAAATACCAGAAAATGATTTACATCCTAAAACATCCTTAAAATGAGTCATATAGAAATGACTTTTAAAACAAGTGGAATGTAAAAATTGAAGATGAAATTAATTCAAGAAAAAACAACAAAACAAAAGTCATGCTTTTTCAGCTTTTGCCAAGTAAGAAGTCTTCAAGCATGAAGCAAAGTACCAAAACAAATCTTCCACTATTACTGTAAATATCTTACCTTGTAGAAAATGATATGGAAACGCTTTCAGCATCAAAATTCACCTCGTGCACATCAACGTCTTTTACATAGACTGATACAACAACAGTATCAGCACCCTAAAACAAGCAAAAAAAAAAAAAAAATAGTTACTGATGTTATTAAGCAAGTTGGGTGCAAGTAAACAGAATAGCATGGTAGAAGCCCTGAGCCTCAAAAATGCCACAGCATGATCAATTTGAATTACGAACGAGTGAGCTAAAGCCTGATAAGAACTATTAAACTACATTCCAGCATACAGCACAAAACTTTTAAGCAGTTAAGCAGGTCCACTTACTTTTTCATAAAAATCATTCTTGAGAGTCACAGCAGCCATAACAACGGCTCGCTTGCAAGAGGAATCCTTCAACTCACAATGTCTTACATATTTTCCAGACTAGATGGCAGACAAGTCATACCTTTGCTCAATCTGGTTTCATTCATTTGATAAGGATTAATCCTTAAGCTAATTTTGAGTAAAAATAGAGTAAAACTACAAGTCAATTAAGAATTAAGAGCTTAGCCCTAGAAACGATATTTTTTTAATAGAATAAATAAAAGAGACAAGGATTTCACCAGGATTTCATGAGCCAGTCACTGGTCTAAAATGAGGGCTTTCAAAAATAAGACATACAATATAAAACATACAAAATACAAATACACAATTGTAGTGATTAACTCGCCACCTAAGTACAGAAGTTAAGAAAATGAAAACAAGCAAAGAAACACAACCACTCATGCAAAGTCAATTCCGCCCTTGCATCATGGCACACAATTAGAGGTGTTTACTCTAGCATCCTACGTCAATGCACGCCATTAGGACGATTCAGCAAACAAAAACATAATATAAATACACATTACAAATACATACAATACGCAAAATATACAAAACATTATGCAAAAACGAAACAAATATTATAAACAATATTGTACAAAATTATAAAATTATTATACAAATTACAAATTTCATAACAAAATATTTTTAAAAATATTATAACATATAACATATATTATAACATATTAAATATAAAGTATACTACACAATATACGAAAATAGGCTAGGAGTTAATAAGACCAGCATAATTTACGAGCTTGTCAGTGGTCTACATTTAGTCCCTAGATTTTGAGGCAAACTAAGCGCCAATTAATTGTTGACAAAGAAGCCGTTGAAAATTCAAAAGCTGCTCGGTAGGCATTGTTATGACACTTATTGCTCTTATGGCAAATACTGCATTATAGTACCCGACAAGAGGCACACCACTGCTTCATAAGTAATTAGGCACGGGGCGTGTCTTCGAGGTATGCAACCCATTTCCACAAAAAAAAGTTTTCTTCAGGCGACGCGAAGTAGAAAGAGAACCTCACCCTTGCGTGAACATACCCGAGAACAGCGTTTTACTTCCATCCCCCACCTCGTCGACAGAAGAAAAATCTTGGTATGCACATTAAGAAGAAAATGCCGGTAGCATCATCGTGCATCCGTCATGTATTATAATTGCAGAATAATCCTTTTGTTCACAACGGCTAGACAACATACGCAAGCAGAAAAAGGCGCACGAAAATTTCGGGGGTAAAAGATTGCGAGGTTTATTTCAAGATTTAGGCTGCTGCTTGCATCTTTTTTAGACAGCGGAAATTATTAAATCTTGTCTTCCGCCGTGAGCAGCGATTTCCTGAAAAGAATTCGAACCCGTGTCCTTCACCGTCCGTCCTTCGCCGAGCTGCTACTGGGCGTAGGGCGTAACCGTTAAACCGTTGGAATTTATCTCCTCTCTCGTTGTTTTTTCTTCAAAACAAATTGATTGAGTTCTTGCCATTTTTTATAGGTTCTGTTTTTGTATGGCTTGATGTTCTTTGTTTTTTAATTTTCGTCTGAAATTCAACAAACATATTTCCCTGGCATAGTACTGTTTGGAAATCTCACATTACGACATTACGACAAGTGATTGCTAGGGTCTGTATAATTGCGCAAAGAAGACCTCGGTGCAAGAGCGTTTGGACCTACCGTACACTTAGGAGAAAATGTATTTGCATTGAGGATTACGTTATGGCTTCGGGTGCTGGATACACTCCTGTAAGTATAAAGTAGTTTTCATTAACCTAGTGTACAAGGTTTGATTCTACGCATGCATCACGAGGCCACTGTCGTATGAATGCGATCTCGTATGGAAATCATTAAATCTTGAGACGCTTGTTATTATAAGGACTTGAAAAAGAGAAGTTGTGTGTTAAATATCTCATTATTTATTTGAACATTTTTTTTATGTTGTCTTTCAACATTAATTTACTTTCTTGCGGTGGATCGCAAATATACCTTCCGTCTGGGACCGCAACAATCAAGGGTCATGATTATTGTGAAGTGACTAGGGTACTGCTGGAAAACATGAATTTACATTCCTGAGAAGAGTGGTGAAGCAGCTAATTCGCATACCCAAATCTTACATAGGCAAATGACAAATTCCAGATCTTGGTTTGATTGGCTTTTGAGAAATGCAAAGAGATGAAATATTTTTTTCTAAACGTTACAAACATACATATCACATACATTTTCCTTGACATAACCATTTTCTTTATAATCATTATAATCATCATAGTCGTCGTGATTCATGTACTCGAATGATGTTGCATAAAACCTGACAGAGCACTAAATTTTGGGTGCAGAAGTGTCCAGTAATGCTATTTTGCTGAGTATTGTGGAAAGGCAAACCCCTTGAACCTACCAGCCTCTCCAGTTTTAGTTGTCTCTGCTCACCACGCGTCCATTTAAAATGATTGAATGTAATTGTCCCACCTAACCATTAGATGATGCATGCAAGAAGATGCTCTGTTATTTGTCCTACTGAAGCTAACTGCTAACATACTCAGTTGTTATAGAGTTAAGCTCTTACTCTTTCTTTCAGATCGAAATCGTTTGCACATTTTTCTCAATTAAATTGTATTTTTAGTGCTATAAAAAATCTATAATCCTGTAACCAGTAAAGGTTAGCAACCAGCATGCTTGTAATTTGCTAGCAGCATGTACCTGTGGCAGCTGCCTTAAAGATAATCTTTGGATACATGAATTTGCTGAACATGCATCACTGAAACTGCCATTCATTGAAAGTAATTAGTCAGGCTATGTCTTTTAATTGGAACTGGTGTTGATGTGAAAAATTTTCTCTTCCTTTCAGTTATGTAATGAGGATATAGATACCAATCACCCAGTAGTAACTGAGGTTCTCGGGTGTTCAAGTATAATGTTGCCGGAAACAAATCTCTCCACAAGCACTGGATCTAATGTCAATCCTGCAACTCGTGATGAGGCTCCTCCACCATACATCCCGGCAGCTGATGTTGAGCTTAGCAGTAAGAAATTCATTTATGATATTCTTTTGTTTTGCTGCATATAGTAAACTCAAATTCTTTTTGTAAAAGAAGTTCTATAAGCATGGTGAGAGGCATGACCAGTCTAAACCATCAAAGCTAAGTAATCAACCCATGAGTATTTCCTGGAGCTTGTCATTGACTTGTTTCACAACCTAACTCGGTTTCTTGTATGGAGGAAATAAGACCTAACACTAAGGCCTGTAAGAAGAGTGCAGCATTTGCACTTGCTAAATAGCCATCAGAGACATAAGTATTGTATCATTCCTTCAAGGTTTTTCTTTACTACTATCACAAGTTCTTCTCCAAACAAAATTGCCCAAAGTTATTTGCAGTAATCTCAAATAAGAACAATGCATGTGCTGTTTCTTTAAATTTTGTGAGTGTTTTGTGTACCTAATCAGAATATGATATTCCAATGCCTAAGATTAGGCATCAAAAAATTGTGAACTGTGAGCAACCCTCCTTGGATTTTGTGTGTAGCATACCAGTTTTTTTAATAGCGAGATTTAATAAAGCTCTTGTTGTTGTACAAGTCAAATGACAAAATAATGGGGAATCCTGTTTTATGACTAAAAAAATACAGTTCCTAGACTTGTGCACATTATCTGATGTCTTAATGACAGAAGTTGGCATGTTGGGGGTAGAATGTGTGTGATCGGGGTTGTGCTTCTGAAGTGCAGTGGATTTTGTGAGCTAGGTGACCTTGTGTGTGAATTATAAGGAGATTTAAGTGGGTTATATGACATTCTTCATTCAAATCATGTGGGTATTAAGGTGGTCCTTGTTTTTTAAAGAATGATTTTTGTACGGTCACCCCAAATATTTTGTTTGTAAGCATGTATGAAACCTTCACGAAAATTTTCAGCTAAATCTTAGAACATTAAAAGATATCTACACCGTTACTATTAGTTAGGTATTGTGTGGCGTTCAATGACTACATTTCACTAGCTGTTGTGCTGGAACTCTTTCACCGCACACCCTGCTGCCTGCCGTATTTGTCAATGTGATGTTACTGATTTATTGCTAAGTTTGCTAAGCTCATTATTTAACAATTAATAGTGGACTAAATTGAATTGGTAACCAGTGTTAAGGACAGCGTCTCTCACAGAAATATCCGTAACAACACACCTAATGATACTGGATAAAACGTTATTGTTTTCTTTGTTTATTTTGCTTTAATGTTAATTTGCTCCATTATATTGATTTATTAAAACCATTTCAAGTTTTTGGGGCTAAGCTAACCTTTCCATTTATGCACAAAACTTTGTAGTTTACTTATTGGGGCGATGCTTTTTAAAGGTCTTTGTAGTGTAATTGCTGTTTTTCAGTCAAACAAATATGCAACTGACTTGAAAAACTGCCATTTCTGGACGTTAAATTGACTTCATTGGCAGATTTTGCCATTAATGTGGTGCGTATTGCAATACTTAAACATTGTCGGATAGAAAATTGACGTGTAAAAGGTTTTTGTTTGAAAACTACACTTAATTTGAATAACTCAATTGTATGGTGTCAGGGCCAGTTTGTTATTTTAAGAAAATTGCCAACCAAGGCTTGCTGTGAGACTTCCGAACCTCCTACAAGACGAGAAACATAGTTGTGACCAATTGTCAGAAATTCTGAGCTCTAAAAAGTAACCTTTGAAGACGGAAGTCATAGCCCTTTTTTCTGTTACAATGAGGCCTTTGAACAGGCTGTTCCTGAAGCATCACATTCAACAGCTAATGACGTTTGTGAAGGCACTATTGAAGAAACGTGTTCAAATAGTGGAATGTCTGTTCACCAAATATGACAATCTGAAGAAAAATAAGGAGCATAAAGCGAAGCGCTCTAAAAGTCGACTGAAGAGGGAAAAGGGATGGAATGATGTCTTTGCAAGACTTGGTATATGATGATTATGATTAGCATTCAGGAGGCCCTGTAGTTCCTGTTCACTAAGCGTTAAGGCATGAGTTGGGACGTGTACGATGGAGAGTGTTGAAGACAAGAAGTTGGCTTCAAGAGAAAAAGATGTTTACAGCAGAGAAAAAAACTTCAAGAGAAGAAAACGGAGGGAAGAAGTGGCCAGAAAGGCGCTGTTCTTCTGACATCCAAAAGCGAACAAGAATTCTGTAGTTAGTTGGAAGCATTGGGTGAGCCATAATTAGGCACAACTTCAAAGAAATGTAAACCTTAACATGGCCCACAAAAAGTAATGAACGATAAGCTAGCAGTACGCCTGGATTTGGCAAAGGTCAGTAATTGCACTAGTCCTGACTGCAGCACTGCAGCCGGGTTATTACCCAGCAGGTTTAGGTCGTCCTTTTAAAGAAAAAGGATGAAATTTAGAGTAAGATTTGGGAAGACCTTGAAAGCAGAATTCAAGCCGACAGTTCCACTAACAGCAATACACTGGCATGGGAAATTACTGGGATATATCAGTATAACAGAATATTTAGAGCGGCTCTCAATCTCGGTGTCTGGAATAGGAGTTGACCAGCTTTTTTTTTAAGTTGCCAAAGTTGGGACTTGTTTTGCGGCTTAAACGTAGGATATAGCTGAAGAAGTCAAGTGCATGTGCCTCGGCATTACTGCTTTTAAATAGTGGCCCAAGAAATGTTGCTTAGATCTCACTGGAGTAGAAGCTTGACAAAGACTTTCTCCGTCATCACATTTTGGAACTTTGCTTTTCACAGGGTCCATACATCACAAATTTTAAAAGGTTTCATCACAGTTATGAATTTATTGACCGGTCAGAGTTTCAGGCAACAAGTTTGCGCCATCTCGTCTCGTGTTGATCTCGAGCTTATTAAGTAAATTGACACACACAAGTCGCCCAGTCGTGCAGTTTCTCAGATGACAATAAAACATTTTAGAGACTTGTGGGGCTTCTCAGAACAAATGATTGCACTGGCCTTCTTTGACGACAAAGTCTCCGATAACACAATAGTATGATATTCAGTGCGGGGTGCAGAAAGGTCTTTGAAGATGATAACTTTTGATTACATGCTGGTGACCTCTCAGAGCATGGAAGTGTTCACAGAGATCAGTCATAGATTCTTCACGTCAACCGTCGACGTCAACTTTCCTTGACAAAGACGTGAAGCTCTGGTCTGCAGAGTTGGCAAAGAACACTGTCCGTTGTATGAGAGTTGTGAATGACATGGCAGAATGTGAAATTGCCTGAATGGACGAATACAGCAAGCCGGCAACAAATGATGAGGACCAGAAACAATTCCTTGTTTTTATTGGAAAGGAGACCCGCAATCGATTTCTTCCTTTAAACCCACCCAAGAATACCCTAACTAGACGGTGCTGCCACTTCGACAGTCTCAACGCAAAAGTAAAAAAATTATTACCAATAATTTTTTCATAAAGTCAACCATTCAAGAGGGTGTTCGGCAGAAAACTGAAAGAAAATTGTGATGAATAAGGACCACCCTAGTGTGTATTTTTCGGTTAATATTAATCAGAAAGATAAAAAAGGTGAAATCTGCATCTGCACCTAGAAGCATTCTAGCATAATTGAATTTTTGTAGTCAGGTAAGCAGAGTGGGCGGAGCCAAATTGTGGGCTCTATAGGTGTAGGATTTCTTTGGTTTGAGCACACAAGAAAGAAAACTGGAATATCTGTTAGACTATATGTTCTCAGCGCTGCACGTTGTATATGTTCTATGTCTCCCTTTCATTTTCCGCCTTTATATACAAACTTGCAATAACAAACTAACTCCAAAAACTTACTTTGAAGACTCCAATAAGCTAAATCTCCTTACTTGTCAGGTAATTTCCTGACAGAAATATAAATTCGTGAAAATGCCCCGGAAATATCACCCGATGCAGTCAATATTTACATAACAGGATAGTTTGCTCCTGGCTCATGGTGCTTGTTGTGCAGCCTGGAACTTTCAAGTCAAATCATGGAGCAATCTGTCACAATAAGCAAGGAAAAGGCTAATCTGTCTCATTTTTTTTTTTCAAATGTTTGAGCAAGCCAGAAATATTTTTCGCCAGTTTGATGTCGAATCGTCCATATCAACCTGATAATGGAAGTATGGTACATCGAGCGGCTTCGTTTATTGGCACTGTGATATCTAATCAAGAGATGACGTAAGTAAAGTTGAGCACGACGTAATAGAGCCTTCAAATCGGTTTCCAATTCGGAGCCTTCAAATCGCCAACATGTCTGGGACTGCATCACAATTTTGACCCGGTTCAGGAATTGTAGGAAATCTCTCCGCCGGTCCAGTTAAGGTATCTTTCTTAGACTAGCTCCATTATCCCATTCAAACTCCTCGTGATGTAGCTATTTAAAATGAACTCACCATTTATATCATGCCATATCTATGTTTATGTGACGCGATCTAATAGAGCAAGATTTGTATTCTTTCAGCGACGTGGTTCATTGCTATGCCCTGCGAATCCAGGTCTTCGTGAAGTGCCTTTCTTTTTCTTTCTGAAATTTAACTGCTCTTTATTGCATTACGCTTAGCTGGGGAGTACAAGATGTTAGGTTTTACTTTTTAGACTGTTTACTTCTATCTTTGGACTTTATCCGATCTTGTTCCACCACCATTATTCTTTCTGTCTTGGAGCACGAGTTCTACTAAACGTTAACTTCCTCCAACATACTCCAACATACTCCAACTTTATCCAACATCCTCAAATTTCCTCCAACATCCTCAAACTTCATCTTACTACATCCAATATCCTGTAACTTCATCCAACATCCTCAAACTTCATCCAACTTCATGGAACTTCCTCCAACTTCATCCAACATCATGCAACTTCATCCAACATCATTGATCTTAATCCGAAGTCATCCAACTTCATCCAACATCCTCCAACTTCATCCAACATCCTCCTTCTTCATCCGACTTCATCCAACTTCATCCAACATCCTCCAACTTCATCCGACATCATCCAACATCCTCCAACTTCATCCAGCATCATCCAACTTCATCCAACATCCTCCAACTTCATACAACATCATCCAGAATCCTCCAACTTCATCCAACATCCACCAACTTCATCCAACATCCTCCTTCATCGAAGTTCATGGAACATCCTTCAACTTCATCCAACATCCTCCTTCATCCAAGTTCATCAAACATCCTCCAACTTCATCCAACATCATCCAATATCATCGAACATCCTCCAACTTTATCCAACATCATCCAACGTCATCCAGGTGCTCGCCGCTTCTTCATTGCCATTTAAATCCGCTATTAATTAAATCACGTACTAAAGGTCAGATTTAGCACCTCTTTGTTCAGTTGTTTTATATTTCACCTTTGTTTTCGTTGAAATGACTAACTTGTTTCTTTGTATGTGCGCAGCTGAAGAGTTTGCTCGCGATAGACCTCCCAAGTACGCTGATGTTGTCAAGCTTCCTACCTACAATGAATCCGAGTTTGCCGATGACGATGATGATCTAAGATTCTCGGATGCCGATGTCAGTGATGATCTGCGATTACAAGCGGTTTGTGTTAGATTAATCCTAAGATGGAAAAGGTTTTCGTCAAGAACACTGGTTGTGGTTTAACCGGGCTTTTCAAGGGAGTAAATTTAGATCGGCTTATTTGATCATGGTGTCAGTGATATTTTGTTTTGCTCGATCCTTACGTTGAAAGCAAAAGAAAAAGTCGCTTGAGTAGAATCTTTTTATTTAGCAAGTTTACTGATCCGGTTGGAATTATGTGCTCTTAAAATGTAGCCTTCTTATTTTGTTTATAATACTTTGCAGCATCTTGTAACTTTGCAGGTATGGAGTTGGGGACTCGTCGCGAGGGCCTCTAGCACCGGTAAGCTCTCTCATTTTTCTTCTTTCCTATTTATTTTGCTTCGCTTGCCAAGCTCTCTGATTTAGCTTCAGTTTGCAGCTTGGACGTTCTGAAAATTTTTATAGATCGCTTGTAAAAAACGTTTCAAATGTGAATTTTTTTAGAGCTAACTGAGGAGCAGGTCGGCAGTGACCTCGGGTTTGCGTTCTCCTTCATGTGTGAGTATTCCTCATTTCTCTTTAAACATGGTGTAGTGCAACAGATGTGCGCATGTGACGTTTGGTTTATCAAGCACATTTTTTTTTTGTGGCTTTTTTGTTAAGCTTGGCGCGGTGATGCACCACAAGAAGGAGAAGGGTGACTCCCGTGACCTTATGAGTTGTTCCTCAGCGCACGGTCTGGTGCACCTTACTCAAAAGGAATATTTCTTTTGTTCAAATGCGCTAGACGGACTTTCCCTCGCTCATTTCTATTAGAGCTGAATTCGTCGCGTTTTTGCGTTTGTATGCGTTGTTCACTTTTGTGTCCTAAGCGAAGCGACTTCATCGCCGAATTTTAACCTAGCCCCGCGTTTTCAGCGCGCTTGTCTGTGGAACCAGTTGAGTGCTGCGCTAAACTTTAACGTCTCATTTTGTAGCATAATGAGCTTGTTTCCACGCAGTGTCATTCGTGTTCAACTGTGTCGGTTTTGTCATATCCTACTGCTGTACAAAGTCTTTGGCGTGTCACTTCGGTGCGGTTGGTGGATTAGGATTGTCATTCGTCAAGTGGACTTTTATAATCAAGGTAGAGATGTTTCTTTGCTGGGCTTTCTCTTGGTGTTTGCTGCGGCGATATTAGGGTTGGGCGATAGCTGAGAGATGGCAAAGTTACGGGCTTCGTTTTGCTTGTATCTTTTGCAGAATTCGCCAAATTAGTTTAGCTTTTCATTGTAAGTAAGTTTAAGTTACTCTCCTTTTCTGGTCACTTGCCTGGTTTTGTCTCCTTTTTGTAGCGTTCGGAATGCTGTGGCGATTACTTTGCATCAAGTCCATGGTTAATGTGGTTCTTCATTTTGATCGGTGAGTTAAGTGTGGATCGCTAACTTGGAAAATTACGCAGACGTCGTCGGAACTTTATTGTATGCATTTCCGCCGTGTTTCTTCTGCTGAGATTTGATTGGAACTTGTTAATTGCGTTGCTATGCACTTGCTTCGGATACGCCATCGTCTGGAAATGAAAATTCGTGTTGTTGTTGTTGTTGTTGTTGGAAAACGTTCGCGGTTTCCTTGACCAAAAGCCTTGCAATGGCATTCTGGCGCTTCGCCCCGACGTAAGACTACGTGTTAGTTGAACTTAAAAGTTGTTCTTTTGTTCTTGTTCAAGGTCTGATCATCTTCGTTAGAGGTGTTTCATTGTACATACAGCTGAAGGGCGTGATGCGCATGCGCCGCAATGGAGGGCGACTTTTGTTATTGGCTAACTGAGCAAACGAGCCTCGCTTGCATTGATTTCTTTTGTTGGACTCGCGTGCCGTATGATGGACGAATTCCATAGTTTACAAGCGCTTCACTTGTTACCCGCGCTAGACAGCATGAGCTGGATTGCGGTTAACTGTGTGCCAAGACATTTGTTGGATCGGTTGCTGATTGGCTGTGGGGTGCGGAGCAAAATAAGGAAAATTTCGTTGGCCCCTGATGAGTGTTCCTTACTAATTTAAACTAAGTTTTAATTTTGCGGGGAGGTTTGTTGTTTTATAAATGATATTGCGTGGTAATTGTTGGGTTCGGTGGGTGCTTGTTTTCGCGTTATTATTTTGTAAATTTTGGTGAGGGTTTTGGTATTGAATTTTAATTTTTTTTTTTTTTTGTATTTACTTTGCTATGACGCCCGATTGTGTTTGGATAAATGTTATGGTGCTCCTTGCTTCTTTCGCTCTTGCGAAGGCACCAATTGTCATCTTAATCGAGAAATACATTTGCGCCTCAAAAGAAACTTGTAAAACTGTGCTTGTGCCGACCAATTGCAATCGTCGTAGCACTAGCAAGGTAGCTACTGACTTTCAAGGCAAAGAATAACGCTGGTAATCTTTAAAACTTTTCGGTCTGTTCGTGGACCATCATCAGGCTGAACGAACAATAATAGAAAATCAAAGGAAAACTAGAAAACGTTTACGGTTACTGACTAGCCCCAACGCACGTTTGCAAACACACACACACACTCGCACAGCATATCGTTAGGAATTGGTCGCCCACTTGTCCTTGCCGCGCAGAGTCAGATGCACCTAGGTGCCTAGAACCGAATCGTGCAGTGCTAGAACTTCCGTAAACCTTAACTGAAGGTAGCGCGCCTTCTTGACACGGAGGACAGCTGGCATAAAATATATTTTAAAGCCTTGATTTTTCTTCTGCTACACCGTCACCAGCGCCGGTGTGATTGTGCTTGTCGCTGTGTCGAGACGATCTTCTTGTTCGTGCCTGTAAAGGGGTCCATTGTTTATACGAAATTTAAAATACATCATTCTTCTTAACGTAGAAGTAGGATATAAACTGCTAATCTCGAGAACTTGTCCGACCTGGTTGATAACTATTAGTTGATCTTTATTCGTTTATGCAAGCGTGCGGCAATCCAACCACACACGGTTATCTGCACCGAACGCGTCCAGAATTGGTCAGTGCGACCCCTTGTTTTTTCGTACGTGTTTGTCGAAACTTTGACAGTGTTGGGGTCCTGCACACTAATGTAACGTCCTTGACAGCCCATCGCCAATTGACTGCACTATGTTCCAGAATAAACTATAAATTTAAAGTAATTGCAATTTGAGAAACTCGGATCAAAGACAGCAACAGTTCAGCAAGTTGTACTGATCTGGACAATTACTACATTATTTGTGTTAAAACAAGAACTAATTCCGGAGGCGTAGATATTTATATCCACAATTACATTTTAAGGATGATAAAATAACGTCGCGATTTATGTTTTCGGTCTGATAATGAAATGGATGATGCATTTATTGAAATCACGCAGAGAAACAAAAAAAGAAATAACTTTATGTAGTTGTATCTACGGGCACCTAAAAATAAAAGTCAAATCGTTTATGGATTGCTTAATGCTTAAAATTTTGCACGAGCTAGCTAAAGGAGATCAATTTGTAAATTCTTTGGATTACTTGAACGAAAATCTCTTGAACTATGATCACTGTACAGGTTCGTGCAACTTTCATGATAGATGGACCGGCAATAACTTTCAACCTCAAATTCGTCAGCCAACTGTGTGACTACTCGATCTTACAAGCTAATTGATAACATTTTCGCAAACAACTTGAAATACGAATTAGCAAGTGAAGAAATAAGAACCCTCGATGTAAATCTTCCAGGCAAAGAATAAAGCTATTAACAAAAAACTTTTTTGGTTTTGTTTTTCGGTTTTTTGTATACTTGTTCGTTTAGTCTGAAGATGGTCCAAGAAAGGACCGAAACGCCACAAAAATTAATAGCTTTATTCTTTGCCTTGAATTAGTAA
The DNA here is from genome assembly GCA_003687565.2 of Craspedacusta sowerbii. Taxonomy (NCBI): domain Eukaryota; kingdom Metazoa; phylum Cnidaria; class Hydrozoa; order Limnomedusae; family Olindiidae; genus Craspedacusta; species Craspedacusta sowerbii. The sequence continues at coordinate 13,784 of QQSS02178519.1, forward strand.
GTGTCAACTTAAAGGGCCACATGTCTGAACACTTCAGTTCAACCTGATACTATTATTAATGTAATGGCTCCGACGATAAATTTACACGCAATGCCGTGGGTTACACGAAAACTCCTAAAATGCACAAAGGAGATAAACTATGTAAAAAATTCTTAATAGAGAAAGAATGCGATACAAAAGTTTGAATTCGCACCCTCTACGGGAAGTACCGTGACCCCTTATTACTGCGGAAAAGCAACATGCTTCTCTACCGAGTTTATTTTAAACAAAATTGCTTTAATATTACAAAAACGAAGGATGATATAAAGTCGCTAAATAAACTCTCCGAGAAAAGTATGCCTAATTGCAGGACATTAAAAGGGAACAAGCATAGTAGACTTCAGATGTGGCAACTGCCTCAAATAAGTATTTTCATCTCTTGGAGCGAGCCTCGATAACAAAATGCCGAATTCTAAGCATGTTACTTAATTTTGTAGCTGTCTATCGCTGAATGACGTTGTGTTAATAATAACTTTAGTCATCAAAATTGTTACTTTCTCCCAAAGACGGTTCCTTAACAGCGACTCGGATTGAAGACTGAAGAAATAGGTAGGAATAATTATGATGCGCAGAAGGATCACGTCCGAGTTCTTCGATCTTCGTCTGTTATTCCTCCACCTCCAATATTGCAATCAAAGGAGAATCCACTACGGTCTGCATTTTGCGCAAGTTCACAAATTTTCTGAGCGTTCCATCAGCTATTGAACACTTTTCACGTACAATTACTAATATTTAAGTTTAACAACAACAACAACAACAACAACAACAACAACAACAACAACAACAACAACAACGTCTTTATTTCCTCATTAATGCT